>SCLF01100705.1:0-11019 GCA_004367975.1 Mesochordaeus erythrocephalus
GAAAAAGTCGAAAAACTGTCACTTTAACGTTTAGTCGGAACGTTAACGTTTAGCACTTTAACGTTTAGGTTGGTGTAGTTTGCGTGGAAATCATTGGCCTATCATGGTGTGGACCTTTCTGGCCAATTTTAGTATTTTCCCTTTCCCACCTTTGTGGCCATTTTCTAAGTAGCCTTTCAAGGTGAGTGATGGGGCATATCAACGGCTCATTTCTGTTTCGAACCATTGTCAATGCGGTCGTTTTTTGGCCCTTTCGGTCTGACTTCGAAAAGTCCATTCTCCAGGATATCTCATTTTTCCCTTTCGCCAGGTCCAACCTGATCGCTTCTGGCCTCAGGTGGAGAATATCTGTGACTCTTCCAGCGGTAGCGTACGTCATAACCATCGTGAATATTCGGACCTGGTTCAAATACCGCTTTTCTGCCGAATGGCAGTTTTTCAGGATTAACTTTGCGATAATTTTTCTCGCCCAAACCATCGGCATTATACTTGCTTGCTTCATTCGGGGAAGGTTTAGCTGGCGAGAGCGCGTTTTAACCAAATGATTTATCGCGCATTTCATTTCATATCGAGATTCTGTAAAAAGTACTAGTTTTCGTTTCTCAAATACCTTCGATATATCATAAAGTCGCGTCATTATCGTACCATTGGTTAATGGCGACGCTCTCACTTTGTTTAGCCAAGTTAGTATAATTCCGAAAATATCATCAATTGTCCATGTGGCCAAGGGTTTATTAAAATTTTCCGCCATTTTTTGCAGCGTTATTTCGAGTTTATTTAACCTGCTAAACATCCTTGAGGCTTTTTTGGACCCTTGCACAAATTTTTTTCCGGATTCGTAATTCATTCCGATTTCAACTACATTTGGTTCCGTTTCCGCTCTCATTGTTGACATGTTCTAGAATGAACCAGTCAAATTCGTTCGGTCAGAAATTGTTGAAGTTGCAAAGCGAGTTCCCAGTGATCCGGCGCCGTTTTGTTGGCGCTGTTAGTTATGACGGTTTACCGGTTGACCTATTGACCTGGGTTAACCGGGTTCGCACCAAGGTCCTTTTTTCGGACAATTCTGAGATAATCTGGTCCCCCCCCCCCTTGGCCGAAATGTGTCAAACAAAGCCCTTTGGCTGGAGGCTTCCCGCCTACTTGCGCTTGAAGGGATGTGGCGGTTATCCCATTCAAATTGTGGTTACCCTTCATTATCAGATTTGGTTTTCCGAAATCCTGCGCATTTTTATTCAGGCTCTTGGTCGAGTCATAAACCCATATGGCTTTCTTTATTATCACTGGTCGAGTATGAGACTGATTCTTTTCACGGTTTAATTTAACCTTCAGGGATGACTTTCCTCGAGACGAGGTTTATGAATCTATATCTCACGGGGTTGACTTGTGGTCACATTCCCGTAAAATTGATCCTGAGAATTGTGTCCAGTATTCAAAGAAAATCAGGTTCTATACTATACCAGTGAAATCAAGCGGTTACACCCTTAACTGTCGTGGGCGTGATGTCAAGAAACGCCATCACTCTGACACATTAATTCGTCGCCTCAACCGCGCACGCAGGTTAAGATACAATTTAAAGGCGGCCAATCCTTTTATCATTGGGTACAAGCCTGTCCAGGTCGGGCAGGTTAATCAATATTTCAAAATGGGCCACTCAAATATGATTGACGTCAATCTGGACGTGGTGGTGGGACAGTTGGAGAAGTGGATTCGACAGGGTGCCATTGAAGTACTTCCTTTCAACAACTTTAACCTGCGTGATGTTCACTGCATAATGTCCATGGTGCTCGAGCCCACCAAGCCACGCCTTTGGTTAGTGTATAGGTTTTTCATTTAAGTCTCCCATTTGCCGCGCGTTCTGGCTTGATTTGTTTTACGCACTTTTGGAACTCTAAAACACTGTCAGAAGTCAACAGTTACGTTTCCTCTCTAATTCCCCGGTTTTTAGTAGTTCACTCATTACCCTTAGCCTTGATGGTTCACCGCTAACTTCCGTTGCCCCGGATGTCAAACTAGGATGCATTCTGGATGGTATTGGTGATATTTTAAACGGTCTCCAAAAAGATGAGTTTATGTCCAAGTTGGACGATACTCAAGGTGCGTTCTTTTTCAAACATTTTTTGGATTTGTCATCCATTCTTAGGGTACATGCACCTGACCATTGACCCATATAGTCAGGGCCTTGTTTATATGCACCTTGGTGGAGTCCTTATTCGTTCGATTGGTATGCCGTTCGGCATTTCCCACGCGCCCTCAAAATTCATCCAGTGCAACCGCCTCGCTACTCATTTGGTTTGCTCCTTCGGACGAAAGGTATTTTTATACCTTGATGATCGTTGTTGTATCGAGCGCTTGGACCGGAAGCTTCGCGGAAGTGAGACGTCACATAGTTAAGTCATTTCTTTCGATTTTTAAATCTGACTGTTTCATTAAGGCACTTATGGACTTTCTTGCTTCATTATTGCCCTTGGGGGTTTTATTGCATTGAAAAAGTCCATTTTAATTCCCACTCGCCGCATGGAGTTTTTGGGATTTTTTATTGACACTTCCGAGTGTACTATCGAGGTTCCAATACGGAAATATGTCGAGACGTGCGACTTAATACGGGATTTCCTTTCAACTCCCGGTTCATTTTTTAATATGAAAACATTAGAAAGGATTCGGGTACGTTTCCCTCTTTTGGCTCGTTTATTATCTCGTTTCTTTTCAGGGAAAATTGAACTCTTGGCTCATTGTCGTTTTTAACCTGCAGTTGTATCTGCGTGAAATGAACGAAGCCATTCGTATAGGTTACCTCTCTAACGTCGATTTGGTTCCCAAAGACGCAGTCGACTACTACAGTCTCTGCGACGAACTCAATGTCCGGACGCACTTGCAGAACGTTTGTTTACGGCGGAATTGGCTGGATGCGTCCCATAATATAATAAAGTGCTCCGATTATTCAGTTTATACCGACGCTTCCGTGCACCAAATGGGTGCTTCTATGCGGGTTGATTTGCATCCAAGTTTACCCGGAGTTTTTGAAGACCGGATTTTTCGTTACGAGCCTGGCCAGACTTCTCAACCGATCCACGTAAAAGAACTTCTGGCTATTATGGTCAGTCTGGACAGCTTTGGGTCGCGCCTGGATAATAGCCGAGTGGTGGTATATTGCGACAATCGCGCTGTTGTTGATTCGTGGGTTCGGCACGGGAGCCGGGACCTTCGTCTTAGTCGTGGTCTAAAACTGATACACAGTCATTGCCTGCTGCACAATATCAAGTTGCGGGTTTGTTTTATTTCGTTAATCTGATCATTTCATTTTTCTAAACTTAACCCCCCCTTTTTACAGCTTCAGTGGGTCTCCACTGTCGATCAAAAGTCCGACGCGCCTTCTCGCAGTTTGAGCCCAATCGAAAGCCGAATTCGACCAAGTTTGAGGGTTCTCGTTTGCTTAAGCAGTGGTGTGGACGCGCTTTAGCTCGATTTCCAGTCCGAGTCTACATATTTGTATCCGCCGCGTTCATTGCTTGTTCCTGCTGTACGGGTACTGTCACTATTTTCGTATTTTAGTAATTTTAAATTTTCCTCTTTTTAAGGTTATCGCCCCCGTTTCTAAACAAAGCATTTTATTATTGCATTATTTCACTGGGTTCGATCATTGTCACACTATAGCGTGCGAAACTTTTAATTACCGACTTGTTGTTGGGACAACTCGTCGTCCGGCGTGTTTAACTCCCAGTAGACACAGTGTCTACGTTGACGGTCATCCCTTCTATCGGTTATATAAAGAGCCGATTCGCACATACCTCTACTTCAAAAATCACTCTTTTCACCGTATTCGGTTATTTCGCAAGTTGCTAGTTTCGCACGTTTTTTGCGACAATCCTCTTCGCCGCTTTTTTCTCAGTTGGCATTGTCACACGCGAAACTGTCGGTTAGGAGACTTGGAGCAGGTCGGCCAGACTTAGGTCTTCCTTTCTAGATCTCCGAGTTCTTTTGCTTTAAATGTTTTCTTATCATTTAACAACTTACTGTCCCACTATAAAATGGGTAAAATCAAAGAGATCAAAATTTAATAAATAACCTTTATTTCAAGCTTCTGACCGACATGACAATCGCGCTCGGGTTAATACCATGCTTGACAATGACGTCGAGTCTCTCAACCGGATGCTGTCAAATTCGACTTATGACCGAATTTATTTGGAAGAGGAACAAGACGAGGTAAGATATTTTTAACTCTTCGGAGCCTAATTTTGTTTCTCAGATTGCAGATCACGAAGAGGACGATCTTAAGCAAAATAAGGCCGATTTGGTCACCCTTATTGATGACAAGAAATTAAAACGTGTTGCTGTAGATGAATTGGCATTACTGGCCGATATGATCGAAGAGAAGAATGCCCGATTCAATCAACTCTACTCCATGCGTACTGAACTATGGTCTCCTGACGATCGCGCTTTTGTTGGGACTATAATTGGTATTTTTAAACGTTAAGTTTCCGAATCTCATTTTTTTAACTCTTAGAGATGGACCCCCCTTTGGGTGAGCAGATGGTCAGTGTCCCAGAAGACCTTCGTATCGCCATCGCCAACTGGAAAGTCTCTTCACGTGAAGCTCAAAAACTCTCCGTTGAAATCCATAAGACCGAGACTCTCCACCGGGAGCGCCGCGATGGAATGGTTCGGCCCCAACTCACCCTAAAGGGGAAAAAGATTTCCGTGCTACCTAAGAAAGAAGACCCCCCCCCCGCGAACTTTTGGTTGGAACTGAGGGTGCCGGAATCAACTACGAGCTTGTTTTGTCCGTAAAGGAAAACATGGAAGATATGGGAGGTCCCCAGGGTTGCGAGGTCAATCGTCTCCAAGGCATAACGATGATGGTAATTTTGCTTATATTTTTCACATTTTTAACTTTAACTTTACTAGCTACCCCTTATGCCAGATTTGACTGAACGACGAAAGGTCCAGGGGCGTTTGCGGCTTCACAATGAAAAGGGTGGTCCCAACTACCATCGCTATCGGGTCACCTGTAACCGTCCTCTCACTTCTCAGGTTCAGTTTGTTTAATTTAGACATATATCAACTTTATTTTTTAACCTTCAGAGTCGTTTCGAAGCTCGCAAGACCTCTGGTGGCGGAAAGGCCAAAACTAGTGGAACCGGAAAGTTATACTGTTCGTTTCATGGTCGGATGGTTAACCACCGATCCTCTGAATGTCGCATGGGTCGCTCACGTGACGATAAAGGTCCTCGTCGCTCCCCAGATCGAAATGATAGAAATTCTGGTTCCTTTCGACAAAATGGCTCACAACAGTCTGGGTTCAAAAAGAATTTCAGTCCTCCTGGCAATTCGTACAAAAACTAATCGCATTTCAGCCTTAAATATTCATTTTATCCGTTCGTTTTTATCTGTTATCACGTATACCAATAAATTAGACAATTATTACACTAGTAAAGTTATCAACAGGATGGTTAATTTCAGGACGTCTTCACCGTTACCAATCCGGTTTCTTTATATAATTCCTGGTATCATTTATCGCCGAGTTTAGGCCATACCCGTCCACGATCAATTTTTCCGATATTAGTCATTTGCAATTTAGTTATACGCTCAAACAAGATTCAACGATGACGTCATTTGGTAATTTATTCAAATATATGACTAGTCATGCTAAAACAAGATTCAACGATGACGTCATTTGGTAGTTTTATTCAAATATGTACTCGAATAGTTTACCCTCTCCAATGCACGTCATTTGTTGGTAAAAAGCGACCGGAGTTCTGAAATCCTGGCCGTGGTCTGCATCGACTCCTTCGTCTCATTCAGCTGGCGGATCTTCTTATCCGATTTTGTTTTGCCGTGCTTTATCTGGACTAACTGGTGTGCTCGTTGCATTAACTGTTGGTCGGGCTGTTCAACCCGTTCCATTTGGTCGGTTTCAACGTTCACCGCTCTCTTCGACGACGTCGGTTTATCCATATTTATGATGAAGGATGAGTCGTCGAAATCCGGTTTCATTTCCCAACTTTGGAATTCAACCTCTAATGTGTCGTATCCGGTATCTGTTCGCTGAGCGGCACACAAACCAGATAGGAAGATTTGGTGCTCTTTGTCAAGGTGAGCATATAGTACTTTCCGAACTGAATATAACGTCCACACTTTTACGGGATGTTCAAGAGCCGTCAGATCTTTGACTAAGTTTTTAAGTGCATTCGCCTGCGATCCTTCTTTGATCAAAATAGCCAATCTGAGCCAACCCACTATTGTTCTTAAACTATGGGTCGGTTCATACGTCATGGAGATCACGAGTTGCTTTTGGATTATTTTCCATGTACCCTCGTGGGAATTTTTTGAAACTTTCGAAATTTTGGCGGCCATTTTTTTTAAATATTCATTATCGCTTGTCAAGAGAGATATTTTTCGGCTGATGCTTTCGCCCACCGCGGCCTACATTGATTCTTGGAGCTCCACCAGGTGTCGCTGGCTTTCTTCAATTTTAAGCAAACGCTCCATCCACGCGGGTTTTTGGTTAACATTATCGATTTGTTTAATTAACAATTCGACTTTTGTTTCAAGTTTCCGTATCTCATCGGTATTTTGGCCGTTCAGATTTACAGAACTTTCTACGCGCAGTTTCAATTTCCAACACCGCTGCCGCGTTTGCACTCAATTCTAAACTGATTGCTGAGTGTTGGCTCAGCCTGTCTTCTTCCGAGTCTAAACTTTCGATTGATGGCGGATCACTTCTGCCTGGTGTTCGAACCGGTGAAATAGCCTTTTCCATTCGCTCGTCTGGCGGCGTTTGGTCACAAGGTAGTATTTGAGATTGACCAGTTAATAAATCCGGAAATTCGCTTCCCAGGTTTCTGATCCATGCAGTGTGCATTTGCTTCAGTACCTGATCGGAATCGGGCCTATTTTTCGCTAGTGCAATGGTGTCTTTCAAAATTTTTTCCCCTATTTCCGCCATAGGCTTTGTTTCGTCAGCCAACAAACCTTTGACTGCTTCAAAGGATAGGGCCCAATCTGACCACAATTTTTCAGATATTTCCTAGAAAATAACTCCGTTACTCTTTTTAACTTAGTTTGACCGTGTATAACAAAATACAGCTTTTTCAACTTTTCCTTTTTACTTCAACCTTATATTCTGTTTCGCAACTTATTACATAAGTTTGCAGGTGGCTAGGTTAGACTTAGACTTAGTATACATGTGTGCATATCATCCCGCTAGCCTTATTTTAGTTAGCCACCTGTTTCAAAACCGCTGTATTTTATTATGCACCATCATATTATATCCTTTTTTTGGCCTCCTTACCCGTTTTTTGGCTTGCTCCAGAATTACCGCGTTTGACGGAAATTTTCTGGCAGCCCTCAATGGTTTTTGAATTCTTTTCGGTTGGACCCTGGTGCTCAATAACTTCTTTCGAGACTTCATTTCCTGGGTGCCTGCCATCTAAACATTTTTTATCATTATTGGCAATGTTCAATTCATTTTTTCCAAAGCCTTAATCATCTTTGATGCCCCCGCCTATTCCCGGTATGAATTTGGATTTAGGTTCATTTAAATCCATCTTATTCAGTCGGAATCCGAAGCCAGCCGAAGAGGTGAAATTCATTTCTTTTCGCGAAAAAGGTTGAATTAATTTTCTTTTAAAAGAGACTTTAATTTTATCAAGTTCATTTAGGTAACTGGTCATGCCACGAGCCGCCCGTTCATGTATGCACTACGACCGGGCAAGTTTTACTGGTCCTAATGGCAGTGTCACTTTGACCGACTTTGGGGATCAACGTGGCGACGTCCGAGGTAATTTTCGAGAAAAGTTGTTTTTTGTTTAACTCTGGGGTCCTTTAAGGTATACCGAGTAGTTGCATCTCCGTACAGTATTGGAGTGCTACTGGTTCAAATCAAGTTGTTATCATCGACTCCAGTCACGGTGACGGGCGACGATTTGATTTTCAAGTTCCCGTTAGGGAAGAGTCGTATTACTGTGCGCCGCGCATCTGGCTTTCTCACCCAGCAGGATTGGCCTAGATGATTACTGTATGAACCTTTTACTTTTCCTATTGAATTTTTGATATTAAGTTTTAGAACATTTCCAAATATAGAAGTCATAGAACAAAACCTTTTCTATAATTTGGTCCACTCGTTATGTTTGGAAACCTTGACATTTTGTGGTTCAAATTTATAACGAAAAAACTTTTGCTCTCTACTACTTATGTTTTAGTCAAACTCAAAAGGTGAAGTTTTTTCGGTTTTAAATACAGATAAGATAGGCCTTTTCAAAGATTTTTTCTTTACATGGGGGGCTCGGATCAATCAAAGCCGAGTCAGATCACTTCACGCTGGCCAGGAATGCAGCCTTGTCGTTCATACAACCTGTCGACGCAATTCCGCTCGGACTTTCTGCCGAAGCGTTTCCGGAATTCGCGGTTATTGTGTAAAATTTTACACCAAAGGTGGTGTTGACTGTGGTTGCCGGGTCCGATTTATAGATGCACACCAGCACTCTTTACGGACCTTTTGTCAGTTAGGTTTCTTATTCTTCAAAGTGTTAGTTTCAAATACTTTTTTGAAAAAGAAATTTTAACAATAATTTTTTAACCTTTTTTCTCCTTTGGAAACTGAAACCCAAAAAAGGCTTTAGGCATGGAGGTTATGTCGTGCATGCCGTACCAACGACACCTGACCAGCGCAACACGACCTTTCATAACACGAGGATTCACTGAACCCGCTGATTTTCCTCCTTTTAACGCAGGTTAACCCGTGAGCATCATTTTTAATTGTAAAATATTTTTCTTAAGCTGACCTCTTATCGTCTTTTCGTAGAAATTTGCCTTTTGAGCCAAAAATTTCAATCCAATTTGGAAAATCGGATGGAGTGTTACTGGCCGCAATGAAGGTAAACTTGAGCTTATAAGTCGGAAAACAAAATATTTTGCCCAAAAAGGGGGCGTGGCCCGAAATTTGACGCTTTTTTAGAGGGTCGTACAGTCTTGCGTTGGGAGGCGTATTGAAGGAGAAACCGTTTTTTACACTGAGCTCGACACATTTAACCGCGTTCGCATGTCAGAACGTCTGATCCGTGGAAGCTTACCGAACCGGCAGAAACTCATCGAGAACTGGGTTCTGGACCTATCAGAGTGGAATTTCAGTGAATTGATCCAGCTCGCTGGTAAGCTAAAATTTTTCGCTCCATTTTCGAAATATAACTTTATAGTATGCTTGGGAATATACGGACAAATTTCCGGTTTCAAAGACCCGGTTGTGCGATCACTCCGCCTACGACATTTATCACGTGATGTGGTGGATGACGATTGGGTTCGCCGATTCGCCAATTATGGGCGGGATTTTTTAGGTTTCGACTTAGTAGCCATTAGCCTAAATTTAGACGACGAGGCTAGAGATATCCGTGAGGCGCACATCCCTTTTGACCTGTAATAAAACAATGTTTTTCAATACTGTGTTCGATACAGATTTCTTTAAACCAGGTCTGCTCGTTTAGAATGCCTACTCGTGGCAATAAGCGAGCCGTTTTGTCCCGTCGATTTGCTATTTCCCCGTCACCCACGTCTACGGATGAGCCCGTTGATTTGTCTCCCGGTTTTGAGGATTTACAGTCTCCTCGTCCCAATCCCTGGGTTTTTTCCGCAGACTCTTTTCTGAGTCCAGACGGTAATTTTAACGTTTGAGTTTTATTTAGCTAACATTCAGTTTAGACCTCGTGAAGTCACTTATACAACGTGTAGGGCCATATTTGGATCATGTCCCTTACTGGGATGTGTACATGATGTGGCCATACCTTCTCCAGTTCAATCAAGGACCCACCGAGTTTAATGAAATTATTCTAGCTCGGTTCGGGGGTTTTTTAAAGGGATTTTTTCATGGCCGTGGTGCTCGTGAACCCCGATGGTACGGGAAACGACCGATAGATGACGTGGACTTCGGTACATCATGCTCCACTCCAGCTGAACGCAACCCTTCGGACAATTTTTCCCATGACTTCAACCACATGCTGGACGGGCTGGACTTGGGCGCTCTCAAATTGTTCAAGTAGATCATGAATAAATTAATCACACTTCAAACGTATTTATGAGTTTTATTTACAGTAACAAATAAACTGTTAACGTAACAGTTTGTGTTTCGTGTTAGTTCTATGTTAGGACGGTAGTTTATCATCCCAAATATTTGGTTGGTTTTAGCACGTTAATTGCTAGTTACCGTCAAATATGATTCTCAAATATCGCAATCTCTGAAGTTAATTTTAATATCTATAAGTAAGTATGCCCGCCATAACAAGGTGCCAACCAGTCATACTTGACCTGAGTTTCAATTGGTTTTGTCCAATTTGGCGTTCGCTTGATAGAAGGGGGTTTACTTTTTTGTATTAAAAAATATTATTGATTTTTTTAGTTCACCCTTTTAAACGAATCTAGAACTTTTTAACCCTCGTCATCGCTCTATAATTTTGATTGACTCTTACTGTATTTACTGTTCATCAAATAAAACCCCACAATCAGATTCAAACCATTCACATGATATCCCATATTATGTAACGTCCATTATATTATTAAGTTACAGATATATTCATAAATTATACAATTCACAATGTCTGGATTATGTCATATATACATCTAATCGTCTTTACATTATAAACCGAGAAACGTACAATATCCCATTACAGACATTTTCATACCTTATACGTAGATTTACAAAAACTATTTATAATATTTAACGACATTTGTTACTTTTCGTGTATTACACGTAACTATTTCGTTTTTGATATTATTTCAAACTATTTATAATATTTCACAACTTTTCGTGTATTACATGTAACTATTTCGTTTAATATTAGTATTCAGAATGCCAGAAAAAGTAAAACAGTCCTGTACCGGGCCCTACTGCGTGGTAGACTGTAGTCAAGACTGTACTACAGAGGCCGAACTCACCACGGCTGAATTACAAAAAGCTGGACTCATAAGGGCACTTTGCACCGTTGAGTCCAGAAAAGCCCAACAGTGGCTTCGTTGTTTGGCCAAAAACTT
>SCLF01100816.1:0-11014 GCA_004367975.1 Mesochordaeus erythrocephalus
CATAATGCGGGACATTTAGTCAACATGACTGGAATATGACGAAGTGTTAAATTACCACCATTATGTTGCATTTTACATATTGTAAATTGTGATTCTTAACGAAGTTGGCCTTCACGAACTGTTCTCATATGTTCTCTGCATTAGCTGAATGGTTCATCCTGTAATTCTTTTTGTAAATTCAGCTATAAATGCGTCATGCTATCAGTCAAATGCTACACGGCTATCCGAAGTTGCCCCCCCCTCGTAGGGTGCACACAAACGTATATCTTTTTTTCACTTGTCGGATAGACTTTGCTCTTGCGGTTCCGAATCTATTTTCAGAATGTCCAAATCCATACGTTTTCGTACAGTTAACCCCCTCTAAAGACAGCCAGGTCAAAGAGACATTTTTTTAAAACGTTAATTTTAACTCGTGGGGGCCTGACAGGTCACCAAACTAAATCGTGCTACATTAACTAGTCCCCTCAGCATCCAACGAACGTATCGCAAACATACTGCGATACCTTGTTTTAAAGCTATGGACCTCGAAATTCACATTGCCAAAATGGAAACATTTAGTCCTGTATTAGGTGCTTCGCCTTCATCGTTTCGAGTCGAATTTTTAGTGAACCTACTTTAGGACCGTGGCATGTTTTCTAAATCACAATAAAACCGAAAAGTCAAAAGGCCGTGATTTTGTCACTTTTTGAAAATTTGGGCAATAACTTTGTGTGCCTATAACTGGTCACGTGTGTCTAACCTGATGATCATTCTGTTCGTCAAATTCCATGGACAAATAAATCTATGCTCGGTATTGAAATTCCTTGAAGTGTGAGCAGCTTTGAAATGTTTTGAAGTTTTACGAATAATCCCGTTTAACCTGTGACAACTATAATAAATTATACCTACTCAGAGCGATAATTTACCCCCGAAAACAATTGGCGTTAACACTATTTTCGTTGATCTTAACAGCGTAAGAAAAGGCACGCCTAACAAAAAGTAGGACTTTCCGAATTAACCACGTCTTTGAATTCTAGAAAATCCAAAGTATTCAGCTTTGGCAAAAGACTCATCCAACGAGAACATCATACATTACTTACAACATTCAAAGGAATTACAGAGATGTATTATAGTGTAATACATTATTTTTATTGTAATACATTAGTTTATTATCATGTATAAATAATAATATTAATAAAATTATTTTAATTTTAATTATTATATATTATAATGTATATAATAATTAGACATGTGATGGGTGTGTTCTGGGTGGTTCTGGGTAATTTTCTAGTTCTGGGTAATTTTCTAAGGTAACATGTGTTAATGTGAGTTAACGGTCTAACGTCATAGACTGTCTCCTAATGGACAAATACACGATTTAATTTACAATACATGATTTGGGCCTCATTGGATGGTTTTGGGATATAATGGTATATAAAATAGAGATCTAGAACTGAAATAATGAGTTTCACGATAGTGTGCCGAGCGGAACTGATTGCAACGTGTTTGTAGAACCATTCGTGCATCTTGGGGGTTAATTAAGGTAATACGCTTTGGTTTCTCCAAAATTAGACAAATGAACACGCACGTGACTAATTACCAGCGATTAATGGAAAATTAGATTTGAATACGTGATGTGATTCTCACATTAAATTTTTTTAAAGTATTTATTAATTACGCAAATAGTTGTTAATTATGTCGTCTAGGTATCTAAATGCATTATTCTGCATTGTTTCGGATGAATTAATACATTATACTACATTATTTAGGACGAATAAAATAACAATTTGACATTCCTCTTGTTGGCATACAATCCGATGGGTCGCGACAACCCAATAAAACGTGTCCCAATCTACGCTTGAGAGTTGATCGAGCTGCTTAAAACACAAATAGTTGTAACCTTCGAAAGGCAAAAAAGAAATTGAAATTATTAATACAAATGTTTCAAAATCAATGCTTGACAATGTGATCAATATTGAAAATCTCAATGCTGAATTTAAAGATTTAAATAAAAAAATATCCGCTCGTGAGTACTTAAACAATTGTCACTGGTAATCCCGCCCCTTGTAATACTTATATATTTCCAAGTTACTTACTTATTGGAGTTTCGTTGGTAGAAACAGGACAATATAGCACACCTGTCAAAACTGACCCCCCTAGGGGTCCAGGGAGTAACGGATCGGTTAAGGAGACTTAGTGAGTCTTATAGGGTTTTCCTTGTGGTTCCTAATCTGTTCCTACAATATCCAAAATTATACCGCGTCGTACCCCAAAAAGGTGAAAAGGCCCTTTTTAAACGTCAATTTTAACTCATGGGGGCATGGCAGCTCACCGAACTAAATCGTGCCCGGGCATCCAATAAAAGTATCGAAAACATAATTTTAAACATTTGCGGCTGTTTTGAGTCAAATTTTTAGTGAAGATACGTTGGGATCTTGGGCGGTTTTCTGCGGCCGAGTTTCAGTAGCAGTGAAAAATTCGTGATTGTCACTTTTTGAAAATTTGTACTTTTTTGCCCTATAATTGAGTCACGTAATAATAAATCGTGGTCGGTCCTTTGAGAAGAACTGCAGGCGCCTCATGAGGCGTCGGATAAGTCCATTTTCGAAAATCAAACATACTTCACGAAATCACATTTTTGACCTAACTACATAACGAGTCTATGAGAAAATCTATTATATGCTCTTAAAATTTTATATGTTATAGAGTTTGGCTTCACGATCAATGTTCTACATTATCAAAAATGCACTAATTCTTAAGTTGTGGTAATTTTAACAAGTGAAATATTGTGACATTTAAAATTACCATAACTTGAGAAGAATCAATTGTACGCACTTTTGGTAATTTAAAACTTTGATCGTGAAGGGTATTTGATAGATTTTCTCATAGACCCGTTATGAGGTTAAGTCAAGCTTGTGATTTCGTGAAGTATGTCGGATTGGCTAGAAGGTGAGCTTATTCGACGCGTCATGACTCAAGCTTCAAATCTTCTCAAAGGACCCATCCGAATTCTTAACACATGACCCACATATAGGCCAAAAAAGGTACAAACTTTCAAAAAGTGGCAACATCACAAATTTGTCACTGCTGCAGGAACCCGGTCGCAGAAAGCCAACCAAGATCCCAACGTATGTTCACTAAAAATTTGACACAAAACAGCTGCAAATAGGGGTATACTAGGGCGGGCCCAAGTCAATGGTATCTATTTTGGCGACGTGACTTTGGAGGTCCATAGGTTTATAACCAATAATCCCAGTAAGCCAAAAAATCTGGTAAAAGCTGACCCTAAAAAATTGTTAGCGAGTGAAACAGACTAGGCTATTGGAGTTGTAGTTTGATAAAAAGTCTTTGGTCTTATCCACTTCCCAAGTACATCGTTTTTGCAAGAATTTTCGGACTTGAAATCGCATCGACAGTAGACAGAATTGCTTAATTTTCACCAAAAGTTCTCAAAATTCACTCTGCTGTAACTGCAAGCCAGCCGAGGGCACAAGCTGATTGATTGTAAACTAAATCTATTGAAACCGTATATTTCCCACTGCTGTATGTCCTTTTGAAACAAAACTGAAAACAGATTTAAATTATGATATTTTCTCGAGGGACAGATTGGTGTAGTGAGGGAAATTCCGTTAGAGTTTAGTAATCAAGTGAACCCTTACAAGTTGCTGTATATTAGTCATGTTCCGGCTTCGGCGCCAGAATTTTGTCTTCTTGACATTGGAAAATCTCTTTTTTCATTCGCGAACAATAGGCTTGACATTCAACACCTATATTGTATAAGCTCTATGAGATTTTCTAGTCACTTACTAGTAGAGGCAAGGAAGTGTAGTTCATGACTGGTGCCACACCAACTATAGTGGCTAATAAAGTACCACAAAGTAATATGGTCGGACTTCCAAAAAGAAGAATCTATAGACTATTACGAAGGGAAACTACCAAGATGGGTACATTCATAACAAAACTATTAGGTGACATACGGACATCAACATATGAATACTTTCAGGTAAACTATATAGAAAAATTGAGAAAAATAATGGGTAAAATACGGTCCATAACACAGTGCTATTACAGATCTCACGAAACACAACAAACACAATGCAAATTTAGTTGACCGACAAGAACGCAAAACTCTTAAATAGAACGTTTACGTGTTCCTTAACTATTGTATTGTGTTAATGCCTCAAAAATTTCACAAAATTGTGTACGTATAAATAAAATTATTTTGCTAATTTGACAAGGATTCGTGCTTTACTAAGTCACCATTTAATGTGGTTGTATTTGACTCTATTCCTTTTAACTCACTCAATATCAACTCAGGATCTCTTTGGGTTGATGTAAATATATTTACTATAAATATTTATTGATATAAAGGCTACAGAATAGTAATCTAGTGACAATGATAAATAACTGCTAGAAGCTTATCTATTCTGAAATCCGACTGACCCAAATCAAGCCGTTCGGCAGATTATATTGTGCTGATCACGTGGTAAGTTTGTATATAAACGACTCCATGACTTAACTGCCCACATTGGAAGCTCCTTAGCAAACGTATATACTAATTGATAGTTTTTCCTCTTTGCACATTTGTGAATTTGGTTACATTTCTCTATTATGCTCCCGGACGTCTCGTTCTCATTGACATGTGTTATAACGACTCCTTTTCATTCCTCTGGTAGGAGTCACGTCCAAAGCCACTTCCTCCAGTTTCTATATTGTTCGCAGATACTACGTTTCTTTTATTAACCTGATCATCGCGTCTTCCACGGTGGATGAAATTTAACACTGCTGTCGGTTTTGCGAATACTAGTATGAAAGAAATGTACATTTGTTCTATTACACAATTAATTTGGACTTCAATTGTCACCGTTTCTTTCGTGACTGCGCTCTAGGTTTTGATCCTTGTTTCAACAAACTTATGTTCATACAACATATCCATCTCTTTTCTGTTTCCATTTGGGCTTTTTTTGGCAAGTCCTTCCCTGGTTGTTTTTTCCATTTTAAAATATATCTTCTTCTGTATTTCAGAATGTTCCGTTAGGTAAAAGTCTAACATACAATTTACATGTTTTCTGTGTGTAAATTTTTCCGACCGATCATCACCTCTTAAAAAGTGACATGCTTACGCATGATTACGCATGACAGGAACTCAGTTTATTTGGAGTTTATTATTGTAGAAGTGAGACCTCAACAGGTCCAAAAGCATAATATTTGACCACTTGGGAAAAGCTCCTTTTAGAGCTTTAAATCACTGATTGATATCAATCGCCGAAAATTAACAAACTAATGACATTTACCTCCTAATAATACTAAATTGCACTTACTAAGTCTGTACACAATTGTTTTTATTATTATTTAGTGCTTTCATGCGCATGAAGCAGTTAATAACCCTCCTGTTTAATTTCCTGAAGATGTCTTAGCACCTGGATAAGCATCTTAATGATTGTTCTCCTCCCCATATAGGAATTTGAATCGGCTAATTGCGAGCCTTTAAATACCACGCGCGTTGATATTAGTTCTATAATACAAAGATCATTGCATTGATTGATAATCAATAGCGCGTCAACATACGATTAATAGGCGGCATCAAACGTACGAATGGTATCTAATGGTGCCTTAGTTCGAGGACGTGCCGGGCCAAGGCAACTACAGTGGCGTTACAAAAACTATCCTCTCGTATATTTTATTCTAGAAATCACCGTCCAGATGGTAAACATTTTATTAAAAACTCTTCGAACTAATAGCATGGAATGGTATGAAAAATACGCCCGAAGTTATGTCCAATTTTTTCGAAGTTCAGAATTAGTTTCAAAATTTGGTTGTCCTACACCTTCGCTAAAATGTTTTCTGAAGTTGCGACTAATATGAACAGTACACAAACGTATTTTGGCACAAAAATCTGGCTCAGTGTACACTTGACGAATGGCGCGCAAAACCACATTCACAATCAATTCTAAATGATCTTGGACGAAGTGAGACACCTTTAAGTTCTAGATGCCGTCCATTTAACCAGTAGATACCATTTCTCTTTTCTCCTGTTGCTGTTTCCCTCTTTTGCGGAAGGTGAAATCTTCACCATTAGTTAGTTAAGGGTTCATGCTTTCAACCGGTATATTTAACTTTGTTGCTATTTCCATGGATAAGACCAATTTTAAATGGTATATCCCAAATCTGCCGTTCGTGTTTTATCCTTGTAATTGGGTAGAGGCGACAGTGAGTGGAAACGGGCGCTGACAGAGGGTCAGTGATGAATATAATATGCATTATGTACATTATGTCGTAGTGCTTTGCCCGATAAATATCGTTACTAATAATCATTATTACAAGACTTAACACTTATTGAAATACATTTTTCAGGTTAAACAAAACATAGACATTTAGGGTATAAATGAAACTATAATTAAATAAATAAATGACAATGTTTACCGGAAGTATTGGTGCGAAATACCCAGGAAAATAAATAGAGACTTTTAATTGGCGTACATAGTAGTGCCACTTTTACCAAACCCACTGTATATATTTAGAGCAAGATGTCAACAACGCTATGGGAAAAGAGCAAGTAAAGAAGCAATTAGCAATTGATAATATGATTAGTGAGCAAGAAAATTTTGACGCCGATTATAGGGAGCTTCAACGACAACGAATGAAGCTGGACAGTTCATTAAGGATTACAAAGTCGTATCTAACTGAGGCCAACCCATCCCCCCTGTAGGTTGAACCTAAGCGGTTAACGAGATTTAGCTAGTCTGACAGAGTTTTTTCTTGCGGTTCCGAATCTGTTTTCAGAATGTCCAGAATTATAGGGCTTCGTACAGTTAACCCCCAGCTCACCAAACTAAAGCGAGCTAGATTAATTAGGCCCCCCCCATCGCAAACATACTGTGATTATTGGTTTTAAAGCTATGGACCTCGAAAGCCACATTGTCGAAATGGACCCACTTAGTCCTGTATTTTAGTTTTTCCGCGGTTGTTTCGAGTCGAATTTTTAGTAGGTACTTAAAAATGACATTTTCAATAATTCAGTTTTTACAAAGCTTTTTAAGACCTACGTTTTTTAACATTTTTAAGGCAGCTGCGTCATAGTTAGGGAAACATCTAGCGGTACTTCTAGACCAAATTTTCTTGCACATGTTTTAGGATAACTTTCGATAGTTATACGGAATAATATTAGATGGCGTGGTCAGATATTGCAAGTAACCCCATAAGTAGATATAATATCGCAGTAAGTATACCCGAGAAGGTGAAGAATGACCTACCTTGACAGAAAACAGCTTAAATGTTAGTAAATATATAGAAAATTGACTGTTCGAACTAGCCCTTATACCCGTGATCAACAACACGTAAAATTTAGATCTAGAACTGAAATAATGAGTTTCACGAGAATGTGTTGAGCGGCACAGTTTGCAGCGTATGGGTAGAACTATTCGTGCAGCTTGCGGGTTAAGAAACCAATAATTAAAACATGGTATTTTTACGATTAACCCTCTTGACAAATTTTGAACGACTTCGCTTAGACAAAATTGACCACGATGTCGTCATACGAAAATAACGCTAAAAAAAGAAATCCTGGTACTTTTCCTCTATCATAATATATTACGACTCATCCACTATTTTTAAAATAATGGTCGCGCGAGGCGCCTTTTCCATCTATAGCTGTAATGTTTTTTGATTAGTCATCCGATTTCCTTATCGAGAACAGATTGGTCAAAAATTACCCCGTATGAATTCAGTGAAATTCAAATAAAAAAATACGATTGAACAATTTGGATTCGAACTACCATTGTCAAATTTAGAGATTTACGTTAATCTAAACTCAGCCCTTCACACCATAGAATCGATGACGCTATCGGAAATGCTAAAAATGCGGTCCATTCAAAGTCTGATTTGAAGACAATAAGAGAATTTACGAAAATAGAGAATGTTGGCCTGGATTCAGAAATGTTTTTTGTATTACTGATTTTAAATTCTAACTCCTATGGATTATGTATCAAAAAATGTATCCATTTTTTGTGGTGAGAAAACTACATCTCTCCACGCTTTGTCAAGAGGGTTAAGATCGCTGTGACTTAACCCTTTTTTGAAATCAACGAATGACAGCATCCGAAATAGTACTGAATGTCAAGAATGATCAACTGGAACTAAATTAGTAACTATGGCCACGCTCAGTTTGGATGCTACTGTACTACAGTCAAGTTGGAGAAATTGTCCGATCGTAGGCGGAATTTCCGTCTCCAATTTGTTTATGGCGTCAATTTTTACTTGAAAATGGAAGACTTTTTGATTGGTATTTTTCTCAATCCTTTTTTCTTCCTTTTCTCATGATCGTATTTGGCTACCCCTAATGGGCGTATCTAATTAGAGAGTTTGAACTTTTAACTCCTAACTTGATAGGCTATAGACTTCCACACATCTACGTAACCCCCCATTTTAAAAATGGAATTAAATGAATTTTTAATTTTCCATTTGTAGCCAAACCGTAATATATATAACAACAAGTGAAACAGTAAAAGCATAGTGATAAATGGTACGATGTAAAACTAATCCTATGTATTATTACGTTTTGTTTGTCCCGTCTTTTTTTGTTTTTCTTACTTTTGTTATTAGCGTTCTGAACTATCCATGTTAAAATGAATTATTTTTTTATTATTGGACTCTGCAATGTTGTGAAATAAAGTAAGAAGTGCGCGGAAATGGTCATTCTCTAAAATATGTTGATTATTTTTGTCTTCCGAGTCACTCTTCCGTTTTTTGAAGGTGTCTATAATTTTATTGAACTATTATTTCCTTTGAATATTTCCTAATTTTCCGTTAAAAATGGTATTTGTATTGATAAGACACTAGATGAACATAGTGCTGCTAACTCGTTATCCCAAGAGTCCTCTTCAAAATGAGACCTATTTTTATCCGGGCTTTTTTCTTCCACTTCCGATATTTTTAATGATTTTTGATCTAGCCCTTTTTCTTCTATTTTGGTTTCAGATGATATTTTTAATAAGAGTATTGGAAATATGTTTAGCTTTGACGTCTGATTTTTTATGATCGACATAATTTAATTAAATTTTGGGTTATTGTGAAAGCCTAATTTATTTGTTTCAATTAGATTAGGTAAATCTGATATAGAACTAAGTACTATTTCGCCCTCCTCTTTCTGGTCCGGTAATTTATCTAATTTTTGCAGTATGTTCTCTGTTGTTGATAGACCTCTTAAAATGTTTGTATTGGTTGCGTTTATTTGTTTTTACAACGTAGGTTTCATTTTATCTCTATGTTACGGTCTAAACATAATATTTCGTAATTTTGAATTTGAATTGTTCAGCAAACCTTTATTTTCGTAAAAATATTTGTCACTAATTTATTTTTGAATAATTAGACTTGGTTGTTCTTATGTACCTACTGGTCCGTTTGCAGGTGCATGTTACGAAATTGTAACTACCACGAAGATTCGACATATAAACTTTCGAGTATTTTGTTCGGTGCACTTTTTACCAGTAGTTTTTTCCTTTTGCTTTGTCGGCTTGAATATGGTTGGATGGAGGTCCGTACCTCTGTGAGTTAGCCCTATTCTTGTTATTGTTATTACTCCTCTTATTTTGTGAGTCTTAATAACCTGGGGCAGTTTTGTCCTTCATGAAAGTGTGCCTCACCCACTACACTAGAGCAATGTCCACAATGCCATTTATTGGTAGTTTTCATTGCATTACTACTATTTTGGCGTTTATTACTGCTTTTTGTGTGGTGATTATTTTTCGCTGATTGCTTTTGGTGCTTAGATCTCCTATTTATGCAAGTTTCACTTCCCTCTGAGTCATCTAAGGGTGTGAGGTCCGTAGTGCCACGCTCTATAACTATAACCGTCTGGTAATTGGGATATGAATGTTATGTCGATTGCATCAGCCTGCCCTTCAGGCATCAGGCTGAATAAGAAGGCTGTTAGCAATGTATTCATCATGGGCGAGTATGTTTCTTTTGTGCCGTGATAGTTACTATGCCCTTTAAAATCCGGGAGATTTCCATTCATGTCTTTTGCTAGGTTTTCCTTTATGATGTGACGTTGCGCTTACATTTTTGATGTGACTAAGCTCGAATTATGCAATATCTTGTAAATGTATTTGCATAAGTGTAATGGGTCTAATTTCGCTTTGACTCTGATGCGCGTCATTAGATTAGTCCATGACGGTATTTCCCCGTCTGTAAATCCCTTTTCGAACTCATACGGGAGTATCAACAGAATTGCTTGTGAATTTTTGTGATGTATTTGTCAATTTTTGTAGTCTTTCCTGTTTCATCTACTATGGAAATTTCCTCTTGGAAATCTGGCCATGAGAATTTGTGACTTCTAATTATCTCTTTGCATTGTTCTATATCTTTTGGGATACCCATGTTGAAATCTTCGGCTGATTGGTCGGAGCTTTCATCCCAACACCATGGGTGTCTCTGGATTATCTTTTTTTGTTTTTCATTATAATTTCCTAGAGCCGTATTTGACCAATTGGATACTGAAGCTTCGTCTAACGGCCCTCCTAGCTTGAAAGCTTGGGCAGTAAATTGAGCTCTCTGATATTGTCTCTCTTTGTAATCTCTGGTGTTTTTATCCATGGATTTAGCTTCCATGTTCACTTACATTTACGACAATGAGAAGCCTTGGAAACAGAATCCGTTTAGTTTCTATTGAGTGATAACTTATTATCAGAAATTTACTTTCAGGAAGAGCTATGGGCGAATATAATGGGTTCTTTAAAACTTAAAAATTACCTTTTTAAGTTATCTTTAATCTTCAGTCACCACGTAGATATGACCTCTCCGTGAATGAATCCTTCACTACGTGTTCTATTTCTGTTCAGGAGAAATCAATTCGATTCAGCGCTGGTCTGGTTACTCTCTATCGCCTCTCTCTCTTATAGACCAGCTGGTATACCTCTCTCACCTCTGTAATTCTTCGCAAGAAACAAAATCGTAGTTTTCAATGGATTGATATTATTAAAAATATAAAGTAAAATGTTCTCACCGGATAAACTTTGTTTGTCGGCTTGAATATTTT
>SCLF01100927.1:0-11013 GCA_004367975.1 Mesochordaeus erythrocephalus
TAAGGCTTCACAATAGGGGTGTTTGGGGGTTAACTGTATGAAGGAGTATAATTTTGGACATTCTGTAATGAGATGAAAAAAACCACAAGAAAAAACTATCAGCCTGACTAAGTCTCGGTAACCGACCTCTTGCTGTCTAGACCCCGGGAACTTTTGACACTAGTGTAACAGCACGAAACACGTGTCAGAACCAGGCATATCTGCGGAAATAGTGAAAAGAGTGCATGTGATTTACATCGCATGAATCTTTGTCAAGAATGTTACAAAAAAGCTTATTTTCTCTCTTTATGTTCAATGTAAATGTTACCATCCAATATACTGAAAGGCATCCAATAAAAGTATCGAAAACATACTGCGATTATTTCTTTTAAAGCTATGAACAAATTTAGTCCTGTATTTTAGTTTTTAAGCAGTTGAAAACGAAAATAAAAGAACGGCTATTAGGGGCATCGAACCCGCGACATTTGCGTTATTAGCACGACGCTCTAACCAACTGAGCTAAACGGCCGTGACTGAAGAGAACCAATAAATCTATTTCATCTTTTTCTCGTCTATTTTGCATTTTATAAAGCGAATAATTGGTGTTCTTTCAGATGGGTACCGACTTAACTCCTGGATGATTACCCGAAGTTTGTATACAACTGATCGCTGGGTTGACAAATAAATGTGGGGTGAGTAAACTTGTTCGGCTGAAAATATAGCGATCCCGGTGGTAGAAAATCTTAAGCCCTGGGCACCCTTTTTGGGCTATAACTAGGTTACCTGTTAAGAATTGGGGGTCGATCATTTGAGAAGTTTGCTGGAGTCATGACGCGTCGAATAAGCCCACTTTTGAGAAAATCGGACATACTTCCCGAAGTCACATTTTTTGATTTCTAGTGCCTATAACTACTTACCAAATCTATCAAATACCCTTAAAATTTGATATCTTATATGGTTTGCCTCCACGATCAAAGTGTTATATTACAAAAGTGCGTACAATTGTTTCTGCTCAAGTTATGGGCCAGTGGAAAGAAGAGAGAATTAGTAACCTGAAGTGCAAAAGAGATGACGACTATTTTACGTGATAACCAATTAGAGCTCAGGTTTCACGATGAACGAAGGACGAAAATATTTTATATTTTAATGCTTAAAACAGAGAAATGAAGAAGTCTGAAGACTTCTTACGAGCAGAGATGCAAGATAAAGACCGGAAAGAATTTATCGACATTTTGTCAGAGAAAAAAAAAATAATAATGAAAGTGAAACCGGAGACGAAAAAGCGCTGGAGACAGGGCAGAGAAAAGGATTATCGGAAGGAGATGATCGGTAGAAGTCCACGTGAAAGCTAATTTATAAGGCTTAAGGGGGGACTTCAGAAGGATGCTAAGCAGTAAAGGAATACTGACTGAGGACTGGTTTGGATGACTCATCATTAGGATAAGACAGCCAATAAGAAGCCGAGGTGTGTTGTTCTAAAGTATTTATAATCTTGGAAAACCACCTTAGCTTATAGGGGAGCGCAAATGCACTAAGAAGGACGAGTTAGGGTGGATTGGATGCCAATTTATACGGCTCGAAGACACCCTTAATGGCTCAGAGGAGTTAAAAGTCCGGAAAAACCCCTAAGATTATTGAAAGATAATCAGGTATGATGCCCTGCGAAGTCATTGAGATTTCTGGACAACTGACGTTGGCAGGCAGGAAGGCAGAGGCGAGAGCTTAAAAAGGCTGCAAGAGATTATTGTGGGATAATCTTATGCCCCGTGGAGTAACTTCACTTCATAACAATTTTAAAATTGTACTGCGGGAAGATTAACGGAAAGTTAATAAACAGCGGCGAAAGCTTAAAAATGCTGGAAAAAAGGTTGTTTGACAAGTTCTTCAACCTTCCCACTAAGGATTCACCTTCCCACTAAGGTTGAACCTTCTCACTAAGGTTGATCCTTCCCACTAAGGTTGAACCTTCTGACTAAGATTGAACCTTCCCACTAAGGTTGAACCTTCTCACTATGGTTGAACCTTCCCACTAAGTTTGAATCTTCTTACTAAGGTTGAACCTTCTCACTAAGGTTGAACCTTCCCACTAAGGTTGGACCTTCCCACTAAGAGCGAACCTTATTAATAAGCGGGCTCAATAGATTGAAATGCCAACGTAATGTTCAGGGATAATCATACTATCCTATACTAAGGATTAACCTTCATAGTAAGGTTGAACCTTCCCACTAAGAAGGTTGTTCGCTCCTGAGACACTAAACCAATACTGGGTTTTTAGGGCAAAACCCTCGGTTCCGATGCGAGGTAAATGGGCCGGGAAAGCAAAAGATCTATTTAAGGACTTACTGACGATGGACGATCTTACGATCCCGCAAGGAGGATTTCGGAAGAAACTAATAGACTACTAATAGACTACTTGGTCTGCATAACTAATGCTTTTGACCATCGTAAACGAACAGCCTGCAGTCAAGACGCGATAACAGAAATTTGGACGTTCATGTGCCTGATAAATGACAAATGGATAGAAGACTGCGAGAAGGTTATTCCTACAGGAGGAGGAATGGCAGAAGAGTTTGAAACGAACAAACAAAAACTGGTACGGGCCATGACGATGGAGGAAAACCAGCAGGAGATGATGCAGATCCAGGAAGATGAAATTCGGGAACTGCGAGAACGACTGGCACAGTTGGAAAAAGAACTGAAAAACGGAAACAAGGGCCGTGGCGTTTCAAACGAACGAAAAGAAGGCTCACAAAAGAGGTTGAATTGGAGTTTGGAAAGCTACAAGCCCAATTGGAGGTAGCTAATTTCGACCAAACGGAGGAAACCTTGCAAGAACAACAGGAAATTCATGACTATAGCCTGATTACGCAGGATTCGCAAGAAGAGGAACAACAACAACAGGTTCCATCGCAGTCAACTCCGATCAAACCAGCAGTATCGGAAAAGGCAACAAAACCAAAAGAAGAATCGGAAATGAATTTGCTGCGAAAAACGGTCGAGGATAATAAGTTGATTATTGAAAGATGGGCCGTAAATATGGAGAGCCTGGCACGAAAAAACGGAAAGCTGAATGACAGACTGACTAGCCTGGGAACGTTCAAAAACCATAAGGAGCAATCTATGGAGCTGTTGAAGAAACAGCTGGAAACAGAGTTGAAAGAAAGGGAGAAACTGACCAGCAGCATGGAAACGTTAATTCGAAACCATGCGGATGAAAAGAAGGAAGCAAACGATAGCATGAAAAAATGAGAAAGGAGCTGGAATAAGAAATAGCAAAGCTGAAACCGGCACAAAAAATCGGCAGAACAGCAACTAACGTGGGAAAACGAAATGATTTATTATAATCACTGCCGCAATACGATGCGTTGGATGTTGACGAACTTGGGAAAATCAAGCAGTGAAGAGTTGATAACAATGGCGATGAACGTTCGCGGACTGTTGATCAGTATGCAGCTGAAACAATGTCAACAAGCAGCCCCAAATTGTTGAATTACTGGAAAAATCATCACATGCAACCAGATTTATCGGGCAGCAACAAAAGTAATTTCGATTCCTGATTCCGGCGTTGGAGAAAACAACAGAAATACTCTACAGTGAAACGGAAGTAGAAAAGTACGTAAATTCCCGGGCTAGGCGGATTCTTTTTCGAGGGGAAAAGGGGTTAGACTTCAGTTCAGATACTGTAAATCGGATACTCACGGCCTATTTTATAGCACACCGCCAACGGAGAAAAAACGAAAGCTGCAAAACCGCTATGAAATCTCCTCAAATACGGGCGAATCGGGTGACGAATTAATGCCGCTGAAACCGACAAAGTGTCTGAAAAAACTCCAAAAGAAAGCAATTCGAACTGCACCGAAGAAAAAGAAAGACACGGTAAGAAGGCTATATTCCTTCATGAACACTTCCCGAGTGGCAACGAATTTGCCAACCAATAATGACTCGTTTCAGGAGAGAATAACGTCACCAGAATTCTTCAGCTCTGATGAGGCAAGATCGAGTCAAGCGGAATCGATACGATACAGGAAAATTACGGACACCGATACACCATCGGGATCAGAGTATGGAGGAATGAGACTGGAAGGATACGAATTGGAGGCACAAGAAGAGAGAGAGAGTGAGGAACGCGTCCAACAAACGATTGCGGATCTTCAACAAGAATCGTACGGAAATTTGGTCTTATTGCTGAACAACCAAAAAAGACGATCAAAAACGCCCAAGAAAGAAGTAGGACATCAAAAAAAAGAAAACAACGAGTGAAAATGCACCAAGAAGAGGTTGCGATGTTAACGAACTGCCAACTTCTGTTATTTACTCTACCTGTTATCTGTAAACTGGATTAGCCGGTAAAAAACATGTTAAAAAACGACCTTAGTGAGATGGTTGAACCTTCTCATTAAGGTGGAAGTGATCTAGTGAAGTAAAAGTGGGAAACAACACTAGCGGTATTGGCAAAATCAACCAAAATACATCCTTAGTGGGAAGGTAGCCTTCCCCTTAAGGTAGCCTTCCCATTAAGGTAGCCTTCCCATTAGCTAGCCAAGCTGATAATGCAATAAAAACAATACGCATAGTGGAAAATTTTGGCGGAAATGAACCTTAGTGGTAGCTAAGCCAAAAACGCAATAAAAACAATAGGCATAATGAATAATTATGGCAGAAAAGTCGACCGGAAAAGAAAAAGCTTTAGAACAGAGACTCAGAAAAGCATTCTTCTGGGAAAGAAGGGGAGAAAACTTTGAAACCTGGCACAGTAGAATGAAAGATGATCCTTACCCCATCAGGAAATATGGACACGGAAGAAACGTTGCAACTGGAAATAATGGGCTCAGATCATCCCAAGGCGGAAAAGATACCGATGAACTACTTTAAAGGGGTGATGTTGATAATAGCGACAGGGGTTTTTTATCGCTGAATAAATCAGTTATGGACCCACAGTACGAGTTACAGTTTTTAAGAATGAAACTTAATACGAAGCTGGGAACCATAGAGGTTCCGGAAAATAAATGGTGGAAGTTTATGCAGTTATGCAAAGGTATCCAAGAAGAGGAGAACATCTCCTTGAAGAGATGGAGAGACTTCGAGGAATAGCAGTTAGTTTCCAGATAGCGTGTAGCAAGATGAAATGCTATATACGTCAAATGACCAGAGTAATAGCATATGCATACAAGAGGGATGAAAAATGGGCACATAATGACGAGGATCTGAAAAAGAACTACAGAAATGGCAAGAACTAGATTATATGACGATCAAAAGGTCCCAAAAAGAAAGTAAATTTACAGAAAATGGTGCTATTCACAGACGCGTCGCAAGCGGCGGCAGGATATTGCTGGTTCACAAAAACGGAGAGTCAGCAAGTAACAAGATACTTTAATGAAAAACGACAAGGGTGGGCGATTCATAAAAAAGAAGCTTACACCATATTATTAGCGCTGAAAGAACTCAAAACCAGTCTGCAAGGAAGCAAGGTAGCCATATTTTGCGATAACCAAAAGTGTGGTATACGCGTTTTAAAATCTGGGGAGCTCGGACCGACAGCTTAATGAAATAATGATTGAGATATTTGAGTTTGCGTACGATGCGGAAATTGAGTTCCACATCTATTGGATATCAACAGATTATCAATTGGCGGATGCAGCGTCCAGGCGTATTAACTGGAACGAAGAGTTCATGCCACAGGATATATTCAACAGATGGCAAAAGGATATAAACTTCAGGTTTACGGTGGATGGAATGGCAACGCAAGAAAATGAGAAATGCAGGAAGTTTATTTCATGGCAGATAACAGAGTAGGTATGGGAAAGTGATTTCTTCATGACCAGACAGAACAAAACTAACTGGAGAAGTAGTATATGTGTTCCCACCGAAGAATATCTTGTCGAAAGGGCTGGCATACATTAAGAGAGAGAGCTAAAGCAGACAAAGCTGGTTGTGGTAGGACACATTTTTGCGGAATGGCCGCTGGCATTAACAGCAATGATGAGGAATCACCAAGCAACTGTCAGCATCCATAAAGGAGAATGGTACGGACTTCCCGCATTAACGATGATTCCATCGGAGGAAAAGCACATGATAGGGAAGGCGAAACTATGTGGATCGTTTAACACGAAACCGCAAGCACTCTTCTGGCTGCGCTGGAATTGCTATTACAGATGAAGAGATAGTACAAATGTACCAAGAAAGAGAAAAAAGAACAGAAAAAGGTAGGAGACTATGAGAGTCTGGAATAATTAAAGTTATAAAAAATTATTAAGTTAGCAGTGAGGATAAAAAGAAGGCAAAAAGAAACTGTATTGAAAAGAAAAGCACCTTCCTAGTAAGGATTCACCTTCTCATTAAGGACTAACCTTAAGGGGAAGGAGGAAAAAGAAAGAAATAAAAGCGAAAGAAATGATAGCACTGTAAGAGAAATTAACTGAAAAGTGAAACATAGGTAATTAAATGAAATAACCTGAATTATTTCAGATTGAATTCAGGGGAGCGCGAAAACATGTCGGACGATGAAGACTATCAGCGACTGGCAGTTGGCATGATGCATGATCGAAGAGATAGACACTTAGAAAGAGCTAAAACGGGATTACTCAAAGAAGTCAATGTCACACAAGTTGTGCTTGACAAACGGCTAACAGTGGAAGATCAGTTGGCAGAAACGGCGACGAGCATGAAGCAAATGATGGAAAATGGCAGAGAAAGATCAGTAAAAGCATTGCAGTTGGCAGAGCTACAAGAGACACATCTAGGAAAGATGATAGACAAAAAAGGGGAATTGACGGCGGGAGTACTGCCTCAAAACGCCCATGATAAAAAAGCTTATTCAAATTCCAATGCAGGACCTGTCAGACAGACAAACGCTAGCAGCAAAAAAGACACTGGGTATCGCATCCAACATCGAACGATATCAGGATAAGCTGATGAGAATCGGACAAGAGTGGGAGGACAATATCCCATTGTCATGGGGGGGTCGCAGTACTTCCAGAAATGGACGGCAGCACCGGCTTACTTGGACGAGATACTTCCGGACCGGGAGAATTTTCGAACACTGTACCTGGAAGTGCACAAAATGTTGATTGACGATCAAGAATATGTTGATCATGACAAATTAACAACATTACTGGGGAGATATGCGAAAAGTTTTCTGGACAAATACAATGTGTATAACGGCGACAATGGCAGATATGGAAAATCCGAAGTCGTCGGTAAAATATACCCGAGCATACATGATCAACATGGCAAATCAAGTCCTAAAAAAGACGCACATGTTGATATCACAATCAACAGTGGAAAGCTCAAATCACTTGGGGAGATTGAGAGAACTGGCCTTTTCAACGCTGAGGAACAAAATGTCGGAAATACACAGACAGGAGGCCCACGGAGATGAAGGTTTGCTAAAAGTAGGTGACTCCAGTCAAAAAGTTCCAGTCAAAAAGTTCCACTCAAAAAGTTCCAGTTCTTACACAACAAGGCGGAAAAAGTTCGTTACATACCGAAAACTTCGTCAAAGTGGGAAACGTACAAGAAGCCGAGAACGACGGTACCCTACAAAAGACCGGAATACGACCAGAGGAACGTATAGAAGAGGATCGGATCGGATCGGATCGGATCGAGGATCCAACCAAGTACATCAAGACACGTAGAGAGAGTCGGGAACAGTAATAATTAAGATTAAGTGGCAGATGCTGAATGAATGGAGGCGATTCAAAAAGGATTATAAAGCAAATAACAGCTCAAATGGGCCAAGACAGGCCAAGACAGGCACAGAATTTGATACGCTATATAAAGAGACAGGATCGAGATTAAAAAAAAATTTATTACACACTGTTAATTTAGATTTTGAAAACAAAATTATGTTTGAAGCTGAAATCAGACGTTTTCAGCGAGATGTACCCCTAGGTACGAAACCAAGAAAATACAGGCACCAGTGATAAAATTGGATAAGTTAAAGTACCTGGCAAAAGAGTTATGGAATGACAAAACGAAAAAAAGACGGGATACGTTATTTAATAAGACTGCAATGGCAGGATGTTAGAGGAAAAATGGTAGGCAAAAGGATGTTTATACACATAGATGTAAGAATGTCTAAGGCTAACGAAACGGGAAATGGCGAGAGGCACTAACGTTGGCGGCGGCTAAAATAGAGTCATGGGATTGCCCGATAGTAGCGTTGGATCGCTGGTGGAATTATGGTCAAATGGGTTTGTGTTTTAAAAAACTGATAAACCGTCGAACGAAGACAATTTTCAGTTTCAAATCAAGCAAAAAGCTATGTATTTGGGAATGAAAAAGTCTCCGGGAAAGCACACAGGTAGCACACAGCTACAGGTAGCACACAGGTAGCACACAGCTACATCTCACGCAACTAAATTCGGCGCCAGCAATGATGCTGACGCGGAATTTAAGAAGGAGTAGGTTGAAAGTTCAACACGCTATTTTGGAATAGGGAAAAATTTTAACTGTAAAAATATTAAGAAATTTCGGAAGCTGAAGATACGCACCGGTACCGCTTCAGCAGCTACGTCGAGATTATCATGGCGACTCAGTCAGCGGAGATAAAACCAATAGTGTGTTTCCTGCTGCAAATCGCGTTAACAGAGAGGGATCGAAACAAAGAGGATTTCATGTTTGCGGTGTATTTAGCAAAGGCATGCCTGTTGGGTTCCTTGACTCTGGAAACATTCATACCCATGACCTTTGGACTATTCATGAGGTACCCAGAAAAGCTAAAAGACTTTAAGCAAATCTATGTCCAAAGCGCAAGAAAGGATCAGCTGGATGGCATGTTAGCATGGCAGGAAAACGGAAAAAATGGCCCGCATTGTTTGACGTAAATCTTAAAAAGACGCTTCAATTCAATGACCTGGAAGAGAAAGCGGTCAGAATGATACTTTCGCAGATGGATGAAATGTTCGCAGGGGACCAGGATGAAAGATGCTGTGGGCATTTATTAAAAATGGTTACCCTAAAATAATATGGGTCGAAATACTGTTAAAATCATGATTACCAAAGATCAATCACTGAAACTGCACTGCAACAGGTGTACTCTTACACGGACAAAATTTTTATTAAAATCATATGCAATGATATTGGACTGCAAGTGCACCAATTTATTACAGGGAGAAGTTACAGAACGAGAGAGGTTTCTGTGCTTTCCCATGATAGATACAAGTATTCATCATTAAAAAATTCAGAAACCTCAACCAAGGCCTGAAAATGGGGTATCAATAACCGGCCTAGGACAAGTCGAAAAAGGCAAGGCTTAGAGTGCGTTACTCCGGGTTATATAAGGAAGAGAGAATTAGTAACCTGAAGTGAAAAAGACAGATGACGACTATTTTACGTGATAACCAACCACAGCTCAGGTTTCACGATGAACGAAGGACAAAAGGTAATTATTCTATTTTAGTTAAATCGCAAATTTGGGGGAAAAAGACCAAAATTTTGCTCTCCCACCCGCAGACCCAGTATCAATAACCTAGAGTACTACCCGAAAAAGGAAAGGTTTAGAGTGCGTTACTCCGGGTTATATAAGTATTGTGCCATATTGCACCGTGAGCAATAAATATTGACTAAAGTGACGTATAACATTGACTTTGATCGCACCAAACACTAGTTTTTGTGCAGTTATTTCGAGTCAAATTTCTAGTGAACATACTCTAGGATCTTGGCATCTTTTATAAATTATACCGAATCGAAAAGTGTTTTTGAAAATTTGTATTTAGAAATCCCATTTTTTGCCTATAACTTGGTCACGTGTTGAGAATTTGGGGTCGGTCCTTTGAGAAGAATTAAAGCTCGTGTCATTACGCGTCGAATAAGTCCACTTCCGAGACAATTGGAAATACTTCCCGAATTCACATTTTTGACTTCTAGTGGCTATAACTACTTACCAAATCTATCAAATACCTTTAAAATTTTATATGTTATATGGTTTGACTCCACGATCAAATTGGTACATTACAAAAGTGCGTACAATTGTTTCTGCTCAAGTTATGGGCAATAAATATGAGCAATAAATAATTTTGTACCGTGACGGTTAAGTTCACTGGTAGCGCCTACATTTACCTCTTCCACATAAATTTAAATACATATAAGCTCCACAGACAAGAGGTAGCGCGTATGCACATTTGGGACATAGGAGCGGAAATGACATGCTCCGTTTAACACGATTGCCAACTGGCATGGAAAAATCTCACGTGCTTACAGTCGGTTAAGAGATGTCTAAGCACGTAACTTCCAGATACTAGATATAAATACAGTTCCTAGTTCTACCGTATCTACAGAAAATTGATATTGCGTGTAACAAATTTTATTTTTCATCGATATATTTTCTGGCTTTTTTGTCCACATATCCTGTTTTTAGCGCCCTATACGTGGTTGAACCTCTGATTGACCCCAATGATCGCCCCCTAAATTGGACGTGGGATTTTTTAGAACCACCGGAAGTGACAGCTGAAAACCGGGGGTTGTTATTTTGGATCGCGAATCACACCAAATTATTCCCGAGACGACCTCCAATGGAAAAGTATCTTCAAAAAAATTAAGTACCTACAGGTACTTAGGAAATGGCACTTTAAAAATTTTAGTTTTTTACCAGAAAGCTGTCTCTTAGTTAGGAAAAAATCGAACTGTACTTGTTAACCTAAGTTTCTTGCGCATATTTAAGATAACAGTCGACCACGAATTCTGACTGTAAGTTAACGGAAAAAAGAAAAATCCTAAAATTGCAGTAAAAAAACTGGACAAATACGTGCCCTGTCGATATTTATCTTTCCTAATCATTTAAGCGTATATAATGGTACGTAACTCTCAATATTCATACGTCAACTTTTTGAGAAAAACAATAAAATATTTTGTGTCAAATGAGAAATCAACGAGAATTACTATTATTTTTGTTTCAGCTTAAGAGCGTCGGGGCTTGTCCATCTTGCTAAATATCATATTAACAAAATGCGTAGGCAGACCGGAAGTACGGCCGGAAGTGACAGCTGAAAACCGGAAGTTGATTATTTTGGATCACGAATCACACCAAATTGTTGC
>SCLF01101039.1:0-11013 GCA_004367975.1 Mesochordaeus erythrocephalus
ACTAATGGTATAAATTGTATTGAAAAATATTAAGTAATTTTCAACTGACATGCAAATGAACAACTACCAATTTGGGATACTACACGATGAGTAAAAACCCTATGGGGGTCGGGAGCGAGTGGTAACCGATACCACTGGATGTTGCGGTCCCCTAACATGTATTACCCGTATGTTTACGTCTCTAATGACAATTGCTCAGTTAGGAGATAACCGTAAAACCATAAAACTAGCAAGGGTTAAATAACGAAAGTAGTCGGCCTTCTTTGATTTATATTATAAGTGATAAAATGAGTCGAGAAAGTGCTATTATGGACATAAACTTGACGTATCCAAATTTATGTGGTACATCGATATTACAATATTACACGTTAGAAAGTTTCTCCCAACCCGTGAACCCCAGTTCATGAATATTAAAAACTTCCAGTCAATATTATTCGAACTTGAATTGTAATTCGCACCCTCCTGTCTGGGCCAGACCAACAACCAAGAAATACACCAGCTGCATCCCTATAATAGAATATACATTGTTTCTCCTTCTATATTTTCTCTATCGTTTCTCTTTTTCAGTTCGTTTATGACGTTTCTCTCGACTTTCCGGTATTGTCAATTTTATTTCATCATTTTACGTTTCTTTTAATTCGCGCACAATTTCACTACTTTCTTCACTTTCGATGCAGTGGCCCGGATCACGACAATGTTAAATCTTATTATATGGATTAGTAACACTTATTCACATCCCACACACCTCTGAATATAGCTTTCCAACTGAAAAAATGTATTATCCATAAAACAGTTACTTTTCTCTTTTGTACGCGACAAAATGCGGATTTTTTTTTACCATTTCCAGGCTTATGGCGCAGACTGTGCGGGCTCAGTTTTGGCCCTAAAAATACTCGTCTCACACTCGGTCTGGTTTTGTTGAAATTGTTGAATAGGGCGCTTAGGCTTTTGTTTGTAACATAATGATAACTGACATAACCAAATACTATTGTTTAAACATAAGACCGCTAAAATGTGGGAGTGGAAGTGGATTTTTTTTCGAAGTACCCAATCCAACTTTTCTCTTCCTCAAATGTATTGTTCATCAATTATGCGCTCAGTTAAAAGTTGTGTTTGGATGATCATATAAAGATGCCACGGGGCAAAACGATAGAGCCCCTGATCATCACTCAGTCGAGGTGGGGTCGGACCCATTGATGGAAACACTTTAACTCCGTGACGTATACAAGCGTTGGGTACAAGCGAATTGGCAGCCACGAAACGGACAAAAACGTCTTCTTTATAGTGCCAAGTCTGACATGCATCGATATACTTCTTCCATCAGTAAACATCGATATTGTATGCAGGATGGATTCATTTTAACAAGTAGATGCAAACCAGACTCGAATGACGATCGGGCGGCTGTCTTTCTTCAATTTTCTCGAAAACCATGCATTATACCTTTTTGGTATTTCAGATGATTAAAAATGTATCCATTGCGCATCTAATAATGTATTTAAAATATATATTTCAATTTTTGTAGAGTACTGTCCAAACTGTCCATTTCTCAGCCGTAATTGCATTTTCTTAATCAGTGAATACCGCTGAAGGAAATAACGTCAAAATGCGTCCAAAACGCTCTTCTTTCGCAGATATATCGAGAATGAATGAACGTTATCATATTACACATTGGTCAACGAGACTTAGCGTGTCTTATAGATTTTTTCCTTTGCGGTTCCGAATCTGTTGTTCTCGCTCTCGGTGAAAATTCAGGCGGCTTGCAAAGTTGGGCAATGCTTTGCCTTTGTATCATTATCGTTATATATAAAAATGACTGCCTTACCATGCACCAAACATTTTTTATTAAATATACACTGCAGCAGCGTGGGTTTTTTTTTTTGATGAAATCCAACGGTTTCCTAACTACAACTACAACATATCTTTAAAACATAGGAGTATGTTTTCGATGCTTTTATGGGATTCCCAGGGATCTACTTAATCTAGTACAATTCAGGTCGGTGAGCTGCCATGCCTCCAAGAGTGAAAATTAACGCATTTTAAAATCTCGAAAACAAAAAATGTTGTTCGGAGCAGAACTCTTGGGAGCAGAAAGACTTAGGAGCAGAAACAGTGGTGCGTTAAGGTGGTCTTGCTACGTTACGGCAGTGGTTCGCTAAGGTGGCCCCTGGTGCATATACTGAAGTAGTCTCCAGGTTTTTTAAGAAATCCGACGGTTTGATAACTACAACTCCAACTATTTTTGCCCTGGGAACTTAGTTTCGATAGATTATTTTTCTTTGTGTATCTTTGTTGGTATAGAAAAAAATGACGTTCATATCTTGTATAGAATTATTTTTTATTGAATATATAGTGAAACTCTGCCGAAAACAGAGAGAGCGGTCGAGAAAGACTATACTACCAAATTTACGGTTCATAAAAATTCCAAGTATTTCATCTGCTGTTAGAAAGTTAGTTTCTATAAAAGCATCCGAAATCACAACCTTTACGCTTTTGCAGAATATTAATTCCATTTTCGTATTCTATCAATACAAATTGGTAATCCACGGCTGCTTTCGTTGGCTTTTCCAAAAATGTCTCTTCTGTTTCGTACTGTAGCGACGTATCACTATTGATCTGGAGAAAGATAATACGTTATCTCTTGTCATTAATATTTATTATCTCTTTTTATATAGAAAGTTGACATTATGATTTTGCCTTTTTTATCGGTAGCAAATATTAACATAATTTTAACACTGTTACATAGGCAGATAGCATAGATTCCTTCGTTCAAAATTTCAACCGAAAATATTGATCCTTTTTGGCTTGAGATGAGAAAGAAGAATGGTGGGCCCAATGGATACAATGGTTTTTGTATTTATTAACTCCAAGTAATACGCCAACACTGTATTTTTCCATTGTATTTCCCTCTCCCTGAGGAAAATGAAAAGTGTTTTACGTTCTAGCATGTATCTCGAGAATACATTAATAAGACGTTTATATAGTTAAGGGTTCAATCTTTTAATATACAGTGGTGTCTCAAAAAGTGTCACAGCAAAGAGTGTCACTTTCTCGAAAAAGTCATGGACGATCAAAGTTGGTCAGTTTTCAAAAAAATTTGTGATTGCAGTCTGTGTTCTTTTTTCGTTGACAACTTGGTTCAGTGCTGTCAAGCTCTTATCTCTGACATTAAGAACTTCCCACCGAGAGCTTTTCTTGGATTGATTTGTTTTCAAGCTCCTATTATGGACTTCTCACTGTGACGAGCTTCCCATTACGTGCCTACGTTGAGGAGGTTGTTATCCAACTCTTACTATTCAGCTATACTAAGAGTTTGCCTTAGAGAATTTCTTGTCAAGCTCTTCCTATCATGCTCTTAGTATAAAGAGCTACTCAGCACTCGCTTACCTTGTAAGAAACAAGTTGTCAACTAATACTATCAAGTTCCTACTATGCGAGCTTCCCGCAAGACGTTGCCTTAGAGAACCAGTTTTCAAGTTCTGGCTATCAGGCTCTGCTATGAAGAGCTTCCCAATGGACTTGTCTTGGATAACTTGTTGTCAGGCTGCTACTATCAAATTCTTACTGTGACGATCTTCCCATCAATATCTTGTTTTGGATAACTAGTTGTCCAGTTCTTACTCTCAAGTTCTTAGTATAAATAGGTTCCCATCAAGAGCTTACCTTGAAGAGCTTGTTAACAAGCTCTCACTACGAGGATCTTCCGAGCACCAGTTTGTCTTGAAGAATGTTGGCCATCCTTCCTATCAATCTGCTCCTCATCAGAACTTGCCTTGGGGAGCTGGCTGCCTGGTTCTTAGCCAGATCTTACCTTGTCTAATCCGCTATGTGGATCTCCCCAACTAGTGCTTACTTTGTCACAATGTTGCTCGGCTCTCATTAACAATCTCTTATTGTGAAGGCCTTCCCTTAGCCAGATTGGATGCCACGGTTATCTGTCTAACCAGGACTTGCCTTTTGTTCTACTACCTCGATGTCTCATATCCTATGTTTCCGTTCTAACAGATTAGTAGAATATCCTCTTTTCATGCTTTAATTTATTACAATTAACATTAGGATATACAATCCTATTTAATTATGGTAGTTCTTATTGTATGTTTCTTCATCATTGTTGCTTCAATTCCTTGTTCAATTTTACCTCTTCTACCGATCTCGACTTTCCCATCTAAATAATACTTTAGTTAACTCATGTCAATCTTATTTTATACTTCTCATGCCACTGAGACATCCACATTTTTCTCGTTTTAAGATCTTATTTATTTTAAAACCCCTATGTACGACTCATTCCCTTATGGGCAATGAGCCTCTCAAGAAAAGAAGCACTGGGTAAAGGGTAAGGCAGTAAGGATAAGGCAGTAAGTGAAGAAGCTTGCTGAGTTCTCGAGTCAGGTTGTGTTGATCATCCTATCAGCCCTGACTGACTTCTTGTTTCGGTTAGTCATCTCCGTTGACAGCTTCGAGCTAGACGGAGCGTTGGGCAACTCTTGCTGCCACGTTTTTGTTGGCTGCTGCTTTTTCGGAGATTCCGCCTGCGATAAATTCATCAATCTATGAAGTTGTGTCACCCTAATTACCTTTCTAGCCGATGGCTTGCTGAAGCGTTTCGCCATTTCCTCCATATAGTCAGATGGTGATCTCACACTCTTCCTCGAGGTTGTCTCCTCCTCTGTTTGCTGCAACATTGCTTCTGGTTGCTGCTCTATCTGAGTCACCGATTGAAACTCTATTTCCGGTGCATTTTTCATTTGTGTCTGATCCTGGGCGATTTTCCAGGTCACCTCCAACTCCCAATGAGCATACAGAAGCGTTCATGCTGCTTCTTAATTGTACCCTCTGGGTGTATGGAGTTCAATGTGTTAGAGTTGCATCTCTACTAGCACTCCCTGTATATTGGATGCTACATTTGAGTCTGAGCTTATAACAAAGGTGATTGTAAAATTTTACGTTCTGAATCGTAGCTTGCTGATGTTGTATTGTCTTATTGTCACACCATGACTGCCATGTCTAGTCTTCTATGCTTAATCTCTTCTTGTTGGCAAATAGTGTCCACTCTGTTGCCATGTCTGATACCAGCGTCCCTTCCCCGGTCATACTTCGCTCTTTCTTTCGAGTAAGAGCCATAATCTGCTGCTGAATCTTTGAAAGGTCCAACTTGAACCGAACTGATAGTCATGCCCGCTCCTTGTGCGCCTCCGTTTGCATCGCGTCCAACTGCTCTTGCACTTTTTTCTCGTGGATACCAAGCTGGTCTTGCCATGTATTATTGTTATGCTCCACTCGCATAACCCGATCGTTCTTATCCTTCATTCCCTCCAGTTCTATTTTCGTAGAGTCAAACATATTATCTTATTGTGCTCCACTTCCGCGTTCAGAATTGTTACTTCATCCTCTTGCACTGTTGATGCATTTTGCCTCATATCCTGCAGGTCCGGCCTTTGACCATCTGCCTCCTTTTCTGATCCAATTGGCATTGTTGATCTGTCGGGCCCCTCATTCATGATACGATCATCATCCAAGTCTTGTTCTTGTTGTCTCGGCTTTCCTAAATGTGTCTTGAGCTGTTTTAGCTCCTCTCGTAGCTCGACACCCTCTTCATTTCTATTCGCTCCATTTCTGCATATTCTTGAGATGATGTCTGCCATAGGTCTCTCTGTTGAGATAAACTCTCAATGAGATGATCTTGAGCTGATGTTTCGCTGCTTCGCTCAACATATAATTGTTGGCCGAGCGTTATTATGTCAGGTCAGCTACCCAGTTCTCCTTGCCAATGTCTACAATTTGGCGTAGTATGTCTTTCTCAGGGCCCTTGGTGAATTTGTTTGCCTGACATCTGACCGCTTCCATGAAGCTTTCCAAAACCTTGATCAAGAGTATTTCGTATTTTCCTCCTCCCACCTCTCCTTCAAGTTCCAGCATGACACAAAGGACTTTTTTCATCTCTACCACGTGCGAACTTGTCTTCGCATTCCTCGTCTTGGTCTCTTTGGCTGCTAGAGCTCTATGTCCAAGTTGTCTTCACTCCTGATCACCGCAACAGCGTTGTTTGGCCTAGCGTTGCTGATTCTTAAGTTAGCGATTAGCTTTTACTGAGCTAGCGTTGCTGCGACCGTTCTTTATCGGGATTGACTTTACGATTTGATATTTGTCTGTTCCTTATTTTAATATTGATATATTAAAAATAGTATATTCTGTTTTAAGGTGATTTTATATGTTATTGCCTTGACCGGTATAACGCTTTTTGCTAAAGTTATCACTGACTTAGCTTTATATATTATTCTGCTGTTCAGCATCACCTATGTTTCTGATCAAGCCCTGCTTGTAACCTTCTCTCACCGCACTCTACAGCTGTTAGTAATTGGCTACATGTCATTTGCCACTTTGCTCCAATCTAATCCCAGCTGGGCAATTAGTTCCATGTGACGCATCGTCATCATTGACTGATGTCTTTGAAGAATCTATTTGACTCGAAAAGCATACTATGGGCTCAGTACTTATTTTACCAATTTGCTTGTTTATTGATTTCTTCCATTCTCTTCTCTTTCCATACTCTTTGCCTGTTCGTCCTGCTTTAGCACAAGTGTATTGATTACCACTATCAACGCAGCATTATCCGTTACAACATTTTCCGTTACCAGGTCCTTTTCGGTTGCCACATTAACGGGAACTTTACTAAGTATTGTGTCTGCCAGATGCGCCTTCTGTTTATCCATACATTTGCACTGCTCCTCCGCTGATTCCTCTTCCTTGTCCAGCAGTCTAAGAAGACTGATATCGCTAGGCTCCTTTACTATTTTCTTTTATCCTTACCCAGAAGCTTTGCTTGTTTCTGGAGCCGTTTTAGAAAACACGAAAAAGATTAATTTCTTCCAATCTCCCTTTTCATTTGGCTAAACACCTCTGTGTTCATTTTCTTCTCCACTCTTATCTCAACCGATCCAATTAAACACGTCAACGCCTCTTTTATTTCATCCTTCTTTAGCTCGTCATTTATGTGGGTTCCATCATACAACCCTGTTATTGAAGGATGTAAATGCGATATCCAGATTTATGTAACAGACGTTTCAGTGAATTCGTCAACAACAGAATCCGTGTCTTTATTTATGGTTTTCGCCACATTACCAAATTCTTATCAATTTTGGCCACCACCTTTACAAATTGTGATGGCGTCGTTTTTAAGGATATCTTTGTTCTTTCCCCGCTAAACTGCTGCTCTAACCCACTAGATGTACTATAGTGGTCATTTTACTTATGCGGAACGCTATAGAAGGCTATAAGCCCAAAAAACATTTTAAAAGTTAAAAAAAAAACAAACGGTCAACCTAATAATTGGTCCACAATTTTCATTCGAACTAAACAATACCTTTAAATTAAAAACGGTTGCAATTTTTATATTCGTGCAAATGTTAGGCTATTAGTTAGTAAGTTCCAAATAAGTTTAAAATATAAGCAATTAAGATACATATCTCCCAGGCACCTTTTTGACCATTTTTTGTCACTGACCTGTTTTTAGCGTTTTTAAAGGCCCTAGACGTGGTTGAATGTTTGATTGACCCCACAGACCCCCTCCTAAATTGGACACCGGATTGTTTGGAACTATTTTTAGACCGGAAGTACCACCGGAAGTGACAGCTGAAAACCGGTAGTTGATTATTTTGAATCGCTAATCACACCAAATTGTTGCCTGAGACGACGTCTAGTGGAAAACTGTCCTTAAAAATTTAGGTACCTACATGTACTTTGGAATTAACACTTTAAAATTTTTAGTCTTTTACGAGTTAAGACAGCTGTGACATAGTTAAGAAAGCATCGAGCGATACTTCTAGACCGAATTTTCTTGCGTACATTTTAGGATAACTTTCGACCACAAATTTTGACCGGAAGTGAACCCAAAAAAAACGAACAATCCGAAAATTGCGGAAAAAACTGGACAAATACTTCTCCTGTTGATATTTATCTAATCAAAAAATTTAAGCGTATACAGTGGTACGTAACTCTCAATATACATAGGAGAACTTTTTGAATAAAAACGAAAAGTAATTTCGATCAAATTTCCTTCAAGAGAAAACTAAACGACAATATTGGCAGTAAATTATACTGAATGCTTTATATGGCCAGTAGCATGCATACCCATAATAAATAAGAAACATTCTAATTCTGGAAACGGTACTAACAGGATCAATTTGCGTGACAAAAATGGTCAAAAAGGTGCCTGTGGTACATAGAGAAAAGGGTTCCTGAGAGATTTGATAATAATAATAAGTTCCAAATAATACCGTTCTATTTTCCCATGCAACTATTTCGTCAGATACACTTCCCTTGGTCTTTTCATCGACGTTTTCCTCGGGTTAAGTACACTTCATATATTATTACGGGTCTCTTGCGTAATCATAAACCACTCGTTTTCCAGTAAATATTTTAATAATATCTGCACATATGTTATGTTCTACGTTGCGTCAAAGATACTCTGTTTTGATTGGCTCACCAATCATTTGGTTCATTTTTTGTTTACGTCCATTCCATACTTTATGGTTTACAAACATACTTTGGGATCTTCGCATGTTTTCGAATCGGGAGTCACACCAAATTGTTGCCCGAGACGACCTCTAGTGTAAAAGTATCTTTAAAAAAAGTAAGTACCTATAGATACTTAGGAAATAGCACTTTAATAAAAATTAGTTTTTTACAATTTAAGACAGTTGTGTCTTAGTTAGTAAAACATCGAGCGGTAATTCTAAACCGAATTCTGTTGCGCATTTTTAGGATAACTTTAGACCAAGAATTTCGACCGGAAGTGGACGCAAAAAAACCGAAAATCCTCAATATTCGCACGTAAACGTTTTGAGAAAAACCAAAAAAAGAATTGTGTGTCAAATGGTAAATCTTCTTGACTTAATTTTATTTTTGCTTCGTCGTAAGAGTGTCGGGGTTTATCAATATTCCTATATATAATATTAACTTAATGCGTAGCTATAATACAGCGAGAAGAACATGAGACGAACAATATGAGACAAAAATAAACTAATTCTGATACAGGATCCGATAGTTATAGTGAAACTCGGCACCAAATAATTCCCAAATTTGCGTGGCCGAAAACGCCCACGGTTAATATATACGTAGAGGGAGATGAGCAGAATAATATCAGATATAAAAATACAAATTCTGACAAAGTAGTCGATAGTTATACGAAATAATAATATAGTGCGTAGGCGGATATTGCAAATAATCCGATAATTAGATATAATACCGCAGCTAGTATACCCTATAAGATCAAGGATGACCTAATTTGAGCGAAAACAGCTTCAATGTTCGTAAATATATCGGAAATTCTCTTTTCCAACTACCCCTTATACCTGAAATCAACAACACGAAAATGGGAATCTAGAACTGTAATTATCAGTTTCACGAGAATGTGTCGAGCGGCACAGAATGCAGCGTTAGGGTAGAACCATTTCTTCAGCGTACGGGTTAAGTTATAAAACAACAAAATTTTTTAAAGTGTCATTATCTAAGTACGTGTAGGTAATTAATTTTTTAAAGATAGTTTTCCACTAGAGATTTCACTTTTGGACTGCTAGTTTCGGCGGTACTTGCGGTCTAAGAGTTGTTCTAAAAAATCAAACATTCAATCACGTCTAAGGCCTTAAAACCGATCCGAGGAGTGTCCAGGTAGCTAGTTTTAGCCACAGCGCGTCCACTTCTTAAACGATAAGTTTAAAGTGCTTAATCCAAATAGAGCACCCTACATACGCGTGTAGGATAGGGAACTATTTGTGCGTACTGCTTAAAGAAAATCTGAAAATCAAAGCGTATAATCTGTATGAATACCTGTATTTATTTGTGGAAAAAACAACTTGGATGAAGTATAAATGCGTATTACTCACTCGATTTGCTGCAAGATTACCAGCTTCCAAAATGCTGCCGAATCCTGATCATGGATATAGTATTGTTTATTCTTTGTCCTCCTGCGACCAAAAAACGAACACGTTCCTTATGTACAGTGTTGACGTCCTTGTTTTTGGTCAACTTATTTCTTGCGCTTCCCCTGGGTTAATATAGCCGATTTTATAAAAAAAGTTATTTATATTCAAAGTCGAGGGTAAGTGCAGAGAGGAGTGCTCAACGTGGGCTCGAAATCACGAGCACTGTAAAATAAATTTTAATGTACAAAATGCCCGAGGACAAAAATATGTTTATAATGTTAAAAGATTCTTCTTATCCAAAGATATCGGATGATTCTCTCAATATATCTAATAACTGCTTTAATTCTATTTTATTTCCGTCGGCAGGGAGGTTGATTTTTAATTCGTCCTTCAATCTTCGTCCTTCAATCTTCGTCCTTCAATCTTTGACAACTCGGTGGGTGTTAACTGTGAATTCGGTTAGCGTGGCAGAGTCTTCTCTGTCCCCGCGACCTGTGTTGTATCGTGATACTCATAATTACCCCCGCGTTTCTGTGTCAACTAGATCGACTATTGTTATCGGAAGGTTTTTACCATTGTTAGCCCATCTAACAAACTTGATGGTTTTATTTCCATTGTTTATTTCATATGATTTTACTGTGGGATGGTGTAGTACACTCTGTCCCATAAGAGTAGGCTGTTCCTCTCGTACTACCGTGCAATTAACGTTATGGAACTTCTCGCCTTGTATACTGACTATTGTATTTAGTACACCTTCAGCTTCTATGCGCACTCCACCCAAACCAAGTATGATTGCGTTTGATGGAATAAGAAGCTTTTGAAGCTCTGTAGGCAGTCACCCAATGGATATGATTGCATCGGATATGATTGCACTGCACTATTATTATTGTAAGTAGCGACATAGTTATCTATGACTAGTTTAGGCGCCCGAACAAAACTAGTCAGTTTCGAAAACCCGTTGGTTGATAACTATATTCATTGGTTCCCTGGTACGCACCTTTTCTATCCAAGTACTATCTCGAATTGTTTCTATTTAAATTATCTTGCCAGTTTCTATTATAGTTCTGTCGGATGTCATCATTATTTCGGGTAATCC
>SCLF01101150.1:0-11013 GCA_004367975.1 Mesochordaeus erythrocephalus
CACGTGACCAGTTATAGGCCCACAAAGTTATAGCCCAAATTTTCAAAAAGTTACAAAATCACGGTTTTTTCACTTTTCGGCCTTATTATGATTTGGAAAACATGCTACGGTCCCAAAGTATGTTCACGAAAAACTTGACTCAAAACGATCCGATAGAAGTACCTAATACAGGAAACAAAATTTCAATTTCGACAATGTGACTTTCGAGGTACATAGCTTTAAAACAAATAAACGTACTATGTCTGAGATACTTTTATTGTATGCCCAAGGACCTTACTAATCTGCCATACTCCCATGAGTTAATATTAACGTTTAATACGTTAATTAACGTTAATCAATATTTAATACCAACGCGTATAGATTTGGACACTCTGAAAATAGATTCGGAACCGCAAGAACAAACTCTATCAGGCTGGCTATGTCTCGTTACAAGTTCATATGCCCTTTCGAGGGGGGGGGGGGTTCACATCTGACAGGTGTGTCATTATGTCAGTTCTAGACTAGTGGCAATATAACGTATTTAGTGATTTTTGCCGATCGTTTTTTAACCTACTTTCTTGCGCATATTTTAGTATAACTTTTGACCATGAACTTTGACCGGTAGTGAATGCAAAAAAGGAAAATCCGAAAATTGCGGACAAATACTTCCTCCATCGATATTTATCAGACCTAAAAATTTAAGCGTATATAATGGTACTCTCAATATTCAACAAAAAAATATGTTTTGTCAAATGAGAAATCTACGAGAATTAGTATTATTTTTGTTTCGGCTTATTAGTGTCGGGGTTATCCATCTTGCTATATATGATATTAACAAAATGCGTAGGCATGATACATCCAGATTTAGTCCAGAGTTAGAGGTAGATGAGGCGAACAATATCAGACAAAATAAACGATTCTGATAAAGGGATCGACAGTTAGAGGGAAACGGGGCACCAAATCAATCCCAAATTTCCGTGGGCGGATGACACCCACGGTTGGTACAGAGGTAGAAGTATATGAGCGGAGGAATATGATATATAAAAGTACAAATTCTGGTAAAGGGGTCGATAGTTATACGGAATAATAGTAAGTTTCGTAGGCGGCTATTGCAAATAAGCCCTATGTAGATAAAATACCGTAGTAAGTATACCCCATAAGGACAGGAATGGCCTAATTTGACGGAAAACAGCTTAACTGTTAGTAACTGTATTCAATGCAACAAACAAAATTAAGTCCGAAGTACTTTAAGTTGCACACGGCTGTCAACAGCAACTGATACCTTAACGAGACTCGGTGTGTCTATTGGAGTTTTTCTGTGTGGTCTCGAATCTGTTCTCAGAGTATCCAAACGCACACGGCGTTGTACAGTTAACCCCCCTAAAGACAACGTGAAAAAGACGTTTTATTGAAACAATGTTAATTTTAACTCGTGGGGCATGTCGGAGCCCGAAGTAAATTGTACTACACTAAGTAAATATCAAGGCATTCAATAAAAGCATCGACAACATACTGCGATTATTTTTTTTAAAGCTATTTGTTCTAAAGCTATGGACCTCGAAAGTCACATTGTTCAAAGATTGACAAACTTGATTTTGACCGACCTGAAAATTAGTTTTTTATGCCGTTGTTCCGAGTCGATTTTTTAGCCAATTTACCTCGGGATCTTGGCATGTTTTCTAAATTATAGCAAAATAGAAAAGTGAGAAATTCGTGATTTTTGTTACTTGTTGAAAATTTGTACTTTAGAAATCCCATTTTTGGTCACGTGCTAATAATTCGGGGTCAGTCCTTTGTTGCACATATTGCACATATATTGCACACGGATGTCAGCTAAATTTCTTCTCAATTTTGGGTCTCTTGACCCCGAATTCCTTTAGCATACTGATAAATATTACACCCCTGTCAAAAGCGGCCCCTCACCCCACCTGTTCAAGTGGGAATCGATCGGTTAACGAAACTTAGTGAGTCTGATAGTTTTTTCGTGTCGATCCGAATTTGTTCTCCAAATGTCCAAAATTACACGGCATCGTACAGTTAACCCCCAATAAAGAAAGAACGTGAAATAATCTGTTTTTGAAATACAATTAATTTTAACTCAAGGGGGCCCACCAAACTAAGTCGTGCTAGATTAATTAGGCATCCAATAAAAGTATCCAAAACATATTGCCATTATTCTTTCAAAGCTATGGACCTCGAAATTCACATTGTCGAAATAGACAAACTTTGTTTTTACGCAGTTGTTTCGAGTCGAATTTTTAGTGAACATGCTTTGGGATCTTGGCATGCTTTCTAAATAGAAAATTAAAAAAAGCCGTGATTTTGTCACTTTTTGAAAATTTGAAATTCCATTTTTGGGGTATAACTGGGTCACGTGTTAAGTATTCGGGGTAGGTCCTTTGAAAAGCTGGACATAACGGGACTCCGATAAAATCTATCAAATACCCTTAAAATTCGATAAGTTATAGGGTTTGAATTTACGATTAAAGTTTTACATTACCTAAAGTTCGTACAATTGTTTCTGCTCAAGTTATGGTAATTTTAAAATTTCACAATATTTAAAAATGTCCGATTTTCCTAAAACTGTAAGAAAGTGGGCTTATGACTCCAGGTTCATTCCTTCTTATAGGATTGACCACGAGGGAGGGGCCGCTTTTGACAGGCGGTATTACTATTAGGGTAACCAGATGGAAAGTCTCAAAAAGCGGGACATTTTTTCAAAGCTAGCGAAAACACGGGACACGAAATTTGTAAAAATGTCCCGCCTTTGAGAATTTCGAACTAGTTATCCTAATAGTAATACGCATTTATATATTTATCAATATGTTATTAATATATATATATATTTTTATAATGGTTAAGTATGGTTGTCTCAATTAGTGGATGAGTCATCACACAAACATGGAATGAATTAATGGAATGAATTAATTCGGCACTTTGGGGTGCCGAATTCCGCTTTTTGTGGTGCCGAATTCACCCCACCCCTTCCCTGCTCAGAGATTAAATAAAAGCGGTATTTTATTTGAGCAATCAAGTAAATGATGCAACGTATTTGTTTTAAATTTGGCACGATTAAGGACTAACTAATTAGCCATCAAATAGTATAGATTTTAGTTGGCAGTTCACTGATAAAGTGTTATAAGTAGTAAGGATGGGAAAATTGAGCTGATGAAAATTTCATTAGCCGCTTCAAGATGACCATCTACAAAGTTAACACACACATTGTAAGCATAATTCATTAGCTTTCGAAGCCTATAAATATGATTTAAATATATTCATGGCTATTAACTTTTGGACGTATTTTACTATTTATAGTAATTATAACTTTTTTTAATGGTGCAAGTTTTTTTTAAGACGGGAAATTTATTAATGGCTGTGAAAATGGTACTTATCATATAATGCAATTACATTCTTCCTTAGTGCGCGAATTCTAAAATACTAATCTCCAGGCTAAACATATCAGTTAAAAGCATGGATCCTTAGCTAATTAACGCTGAAAATTGATTAAAATATATTGATTAGTTTTTAGAGAGATGGAAACGAAGAGCAGGGTGTATAGACCTGCCACAAACGAGGTAGATTTGGTATCTACAGGAAAAAATAAAAATGGTATCAGCTGGTTAATGGTATTAACCTTAATCAATATGACGCCTCTTACATTAGTAATATGCCAAAACGGTCCAGGTTGTGGAAAACATATTTAGCTTATGATTGCTTATATTTATTACTAATCTGTTCCCCTTCAAAGACGTATTTGCACTGCAATATGTTCATGTTGCGTGTTTACGCAAGTAATGTTTAATTTACATGGTGAATAATTCATCAACTCTAATCCTAATTATCGTTCCATAAGGTGATTGAAACTAACATTTGGCAGTCAACTAGGCATCTTATTTGGCATTAGTTTGTTTCCATAAAAGGGCTATCTGATGATTGGACTTTGCATCACTTCAGTCTCATATGGGCTTGAAGTCACTTTATTATATTCGGTAGCTTCGGACGGTAGTATAGCTATCTTAATAATCTTAGGTTACTGGAAAATATCTACCATTACCTCGTTCTTGTTTTGCGCGGTAGACTTTGCCGCTTGGGCCATTATTCTTTTAGCGTGCGCTCCATGGTCATCGATGTAATTTTAGAGCATCGCTTGACTCCCCCATTGATCAACTTGGATCAGTCTTACATGCTCCATTCCATTCGCCAGGTCACAAAACCTGGCGAATTCGCCATGAGCTCGGATTATTTCGGAATTTGTATTTTCTATTAAATTTCTCGCCACGCCCATACTATAGCCTGGGATCTATATATATATTACGTTCTTCAAAGTGGTCACCAGTAGTCACATGTCCGTATGTGTATCCACATTATACTTGTTTCTAAACATTTCTAGGCATAGTACTGGTTCACAATAGTTGCTCATGAACGTGAGTTCATGTGGTCTAACCTTAGGTTTTCTGCGCCCAAGAGTCTGTTTCCTATAGCACTAGTTATTACTAGTAGAATAATTCTCAAATCATTCGCGAACATGCGTTCCCTACTCGGAAACGTTTGGACCAGCATTTATGATAGCATTCGATTTATCCATCTTGTAGGTACTGAACTCGCTTGTTTTCTTGGTGGATGATCCATGTTTCGGGCACTTCAAATGTTTCGTTATGGCGTGAAGTATCACGCTTATTTTTTGTCGAAGGAACGTGCTACTTTGGATCAGATATTTCAGACATAATAATAGGATGTCCGGACAGCTTTCATGCTGGCTCTTTAAGTCAATTTTCGGACGACTTTGGGCAATTTGTTTAGTTTTTTTTCATTCCCGCTCTTCCAGACTTATTATACATGTTAAAGAGACGGTTTTATCCTTGACGACACGTATGGCACTGTATGTACAGGAGTAACCTCTGAAGCCATACTCGACATATTCCTCGCTGCAAGTCTTCGCGTTTCACTGCGGAGCTTATTTATATGCCGCTTCTATAATCTTAGGGCAATATACTGTGTGTTATGGGGCTTACGATCATCATTTATTCAACAAATTTGATGAAACCATGTTCTATTATACTGATGAAATTGGTCATACTCCCATTATTAGGCGGCAAAGTCAGTATTCGCTCGAGATCCCGAACACTCGATTCATTGCGCCTTTTACGATATCGTACATGGGGGGGGCTTACGTGGTTCTACCTAAGACTCCAGAAAACCTTTGTTTCATATCATGTCTAGTATCAATGGGACCCTATAACATTTGTATCCCCATTGACCAAATCGGTATATTTTAGGTGGAGTGAAGATGGAATGCTAGCTGGTGAATTTCTGTGCAAGTTAGTATTCTACTGCATGTCCGCTTTATCAGATATTCGTTGTCGGCAAAATTATGTCATGGCTTGTAGTAACTTTCCCCTTGGAACTATATTCCCGCAAGCAAAACCATGATATTTCTATTGCCTAATGTAGCCTGTCGGAGCTTTCACATTCTCTTTTGTTGTACTTCCTGGCGGTATAAAAACAAATATGAGCGGAACAGGAGTTTCCGATGCGACTTACATCCTTAAATACAACACACAAACAGCTAACCCTCCACAAATTTTATAATTGGAGAGATAGATAATATGGCATTTTATTGGTAACATTTTCGGCCGTTTGATGCTCAGGAAGTACGAATGTCGGATTTCGAACTTCTCCATCCATATTTATAAATGCATCCATTGTTAAGTTTTTTTTCATCACCATTTGGAATTTGGCCCTCACTTTCTGGAGTTGTTAATGAACAATATTCAAATTAAATCCGTTAGTATTGCAGTCTCGTCAAAATTATAAAGCGGTCGGGAGAGTATTCGGTGAATGCATCCGATAAATTTGACCTTTCAGTCTCGACATCCCCATTTTGAAACCTTTTTTTAAACCACAATTTCATCTGCTGTATAATAGGATTGTCGAAATATTTGTCCGATTCTTGTAGCTCCGGTGCCAAGTTGTGTCCAGTGTCAAAAAGCGCCGGTATTTGTCTAAATTTGAGTACAGCTTCGGAGTATTACCAAATTGGCCCTTGGGTTTCTGGAAGTGAGATACCACAGGTATACTTACATATTGGCCATATCTCTCGGGAAATATTGTTGCTAGTGATTATTATGATTTAAATTATGATGTACATACAGCTAAATTATTTATAGTATTTCCCCCCAGCAGGTGGTTCACACAGCCATGCCTGTATCATAACCTTGCCATATATTACAATCTTGAAAAACTATCTGTCTTAAACCCGCCCCTGATTGGAGTCCAACCGAACGAGCACACGAATGGAAGCGGTGAAGCAAACAATTACTTTTTTCATTGATGTCTGTTTTTGTATCATTCGGTAGGTCCGTGGCTAATCCAGTTAATATATTTCAATCAGTATTGGGGGATCATTACAAATTTTTCTAAAAAGGTTCAGTATTGGGGATATCGTCACTATTTGGAACGTTAGTACTAGGCGTAGGGACTATATTTGAATCGGCGTAAGGACTCGACAGAGGAGTAATGAACTTACTCAATAACCTATAGGAGTTTCAGCAGTCAAACCGGCATTTCTTTAACAACGAAAACAGTTTACCCTTAAAGTACTAATATACAGCTAGACTTATAACTGGCAGGAAGAACCGGTGGAATTCCTCGTAAACAGTTGGCTTAAACACTATTTTGTTTGGCGTTATCAGCGAAAAAAGGCACGTCTAAAAAAGTAGACCTCTAAGGGATAAGCGTTTCTTTTTCCCTTGGTGATACTGTATATTCCTCTGCCATAATGAACTGTTTAATGAAGCAGAATATATGGTCGCAATATAATTGACTGTATTATTAACATAAATTATGATATATAAATTATTAATATTATAATATAATAATAATTAATAATTATAAATATTATCCGTAAACCTCTCCTATACTAAATATATTAATGGGGCAGAATACCGAGCACTAATCTAATTTTCAGAATCACTTAAGACTTATGTTTCAGAAGACTTAACTCTTCTGGGCGTTAGAACTCTCGGAAAAGCTACGCCCGCTATGGGTATCCAAACCAGCGCTTGACAAAACTTGACCAAGAGTTAAAGAAAGGCACTAAACCCTACGTTAGCTCTTCCACACAAATTTAAATGCTCTCAAGATATGAATTCCTAAGCATTTTTACAAACCCCACACCAAAAGACACAAAATATATAATGTACACGATAAACATATGCATCAAGTGGATCATTGGGAAGACCTAATCTTGATGCGATATCTTTGGGAGAACGAAGTGGAAAGTGATTTGTGTTTCTACTACAAGGTGGCAAGAGTGAATACAACGAGTACTATAGAATACAATAGCAAGAGTGAATACAAATGGACCGTTAATCTCAGATGGGCTGAACTTGGAAAATATCACGCTGTTCATAAAATGGAAGTTTAAAATAACTCAGCAAAGTGGGGGAGTGGGCTATACCAACTAGAGATACTGAAGGATTTCGACATTAATAATATCGACTTTGAAAATCCAGAAGTCCGTAAAATTGAAAATTGGTAAGTATTGCAGCACCTGACATGAACACATAAAATTACTGTTTTGTTCAGTTTATACGGCGGGACTTCAGAGAAGAACATTACTTACTTTAACTAGTTACGCGTGAACTCGAAGCTGATTAACAGCTGGAGATTATAGTCACAATAGAAAAGTGAAAAATTCGTGATTTTGGTCAGTTGTTGAAAATTTGTGCTTTAGAAATTACATTTTTGGGCCATAACTAGGTCACGTGTTAAGAGTTTGAGATTAGTCCTTTGACAAGAGTTGAAGCTGAAGTCCTAACGCGTCGAATATCGGACAAATAAGTCCGATTGGCTCGAAAGTCATGATCCTACCTTCAATTCTTCTCAATGGACCCATCCCGATTCTCAACACGTGACCTAGTTATAGCCCAAAACTAGGAATTCTAAAGTACAAAATTTCAAAAAGTTACAAAAATCACGTATTTTTCAGTTTTGTTTTGATTCAGAAAACATGCCAAGATCCCAAAGTATGTTCACTAAAAATTCGACTCGAAACAACTGCGTAAAACTAAAGTTCAGGACGGTCAAAGTCAATTTTGTCCATTTTCGACAATGTGAATTTGGAGTCCAAATAATCAGAGTATGTTTTTGATACTTTTATTGGATGCCCTAGTACAATTTAGTTCGATGAGCTGCCATGCCCCCTCGAGTTAAAATTAACATTTTCTCAAAAAAGATCTTTTCCTCATTCTGTCTTTAGAGGTGGATAACTAATCGACGCTTTGTAATTTTGCACATTCTGAGAACAGGTTCGGAAGCGCAAAAAAAACCGATCAGAATCACTAAGGCTTGTTGCGATATTGGTTCCCACTTGAAAGTGTGGGGGCGATTTTGAAAGGGTGTGACACTTCACGTCCAATTTAGGCGGTGGGAATAAGAAACATTCAACCACTTCTAAGGCTTTAAAAACGCTAAGAGCAGGTTCGCCGTCAGTTTTGGAATGAAATGTTTCCTGGGAGATATAGCTCAGGTTCACTGAAGGTAATATCTTAAACGTTTTTCGCCTTCAGTGTACTTGATATCTAACATTACACAAAAGGACTTAACTAAACCTAATGATATTATCATGGAAACAATCGACCAATGACCTTAAGCAAAAAGTGATAACAATAGTAGCCAATTCTCCGATATTTGGTGCAGTGGTGTGGCGAATATTGGCAGTCGTAAAATATATGGATATTTTTTGATCAAATCAGAAAGCTAAACGTTCACCTTTTTAATGGAATCGAAAACTATTCATGGAGTTTCCGGTGAGACGGGTCAAGCAAAAAATGTACGACTGCCAGTTTCTGTGTAATATTCATGTTATAACTGTAACCCCGGATGGTAATTATTGATGTTGCATCTTAACTTCACGTACGACTAAAAGTCATGATTTCCAGTTCAGGTTCGATAAGAAAAGTATGGACTGCTGATAAAAGTTTAAAAAAATAATCGAGAGTTATGTAGCCGCCAGTCTATTAAGTGTCTCCTCGTTAGAAAAGTGACCAATAACTTATATTAATGAATGATTCTCACCTTTTTCATTTATTCCTGTACAGTTAGACGTTGTTCTTATTTTGAGCCGGAGTCCATCGCTCATTATTCATTAAAAATTCTCAGATTGTGGCTTGAAATAAGACCGCTCGATTTGATGATGAAGACGTTTTTGGATGGACAATCATACACATCAATAAAAGTATCATATGAAGAGTATCAAAGTCCATCAAAGTCTTTACTATATATATACCTTCTGTATCCCATGTGACTTTTACCAAAGCCTGACGAAAACTATCAATCGATCTGATAAATGGGTACGATTTAGTCAAGCAGAATAAAAATTAAAGACTTTGATAGAGACAAAATGTTTTTTTGGTTACTCCTGTGAACCGTTTTGAGCATTCTAGGCTCATGATTCATCGCTAATAAGATTTCATTTACGGAACTATTCGTTTTATCTCAATAAGAAAAGTGATTGAGGTCTAGAAAAGGAAACAGCCGGTTTAAATTTTCACTGTCAGGTTAGAAATAACTTTTTAAGAACCTGGTCAATTTTTCCGTGTAAATTTTAGAATTTTTAATTTTTAGGTTCACTTCCGTTGTAATTTTGGTCCGCGAGTTTTCTCAAAATCTGCGCCATAGAATTTTATTTGGACATTCGGGTGGCCTAATAATAATAAAAAGTGAAACTCTTCCAATTGCCATTTGTTATGTACCCCGCATTGAATTGGGCCAATTCGATTTGTTTATCCCAGGCAAAATTTTTATGTCACTATCAACTTCAAAAAATCAATTTCCGTTTTTGTAGGTAGCATTTTGGTGGTACTTCCGGTCTAAAGATGCGGCGTGGAATTAGGGGGGGTATTCTGCTCATAAAACAGTTGCTGTTAAGAATTAGTTTCTATGCAGGCAGGCCTAGTACTGTAAGACGACTGTTCTGTTGGCGTGTAAACACAATCATTTCGTTGTCTGCGTCAGGTCCCCGGAGGGAGTCCAAGGCAAAGCCCGGGTAAGACGCTAACCGATTAACAATCGACTCTTGCCTTTTACTGACGCAGGTACTCCAGAAAACCAACGCGCTCACAATGTGGCGACTGGTGGTTCCTTATATGTTACTATTGGCGATGTGCTAGGCTTGACTATGCTAAACGCTGCTATCCAAAACAAGTCTAGGGCACCGCCAGTATATCCTACTGTTCATGATATTCGTACTTAAATGCTCTATCTAATTTAGACACAGCTACACCGGGAATTCAATAAAAATACCTATTTACAATATAGGAACGTATTTTGTATGCCAATAAGGATACTAGAAGGAAAATTAATTAAAGTATGTATTGTTTCTTCAGTCCTATCAAGCGCCTCTATCTATCGTGCTGGGTACTTAACAACAGATCGGGTGATTGGGTACTTAGTTTATAAACTAATGTTTCGCACATTTGTGCGTTTTTTGACATCCTGTTGATGTCAACGTCAGCAGTGTCTTAGATAGAAAAACATCGAGCAGCATATTTTAACCGGGAGTAAACTTAAAAATAGAACATTCGATATTTTTCATCAAAACTTGGCCAAGATATCGATCGATCAATAGTATAGTCGACCGAAAAAATAGACCTTATTGTGCCATCTCTTCACCAGCACCCTTTATTTTATCGATTGTCCATAACCTTAAAGAAATGTAAAATTTCTCTCGGCCGATTTCGAGATTATAATGATTGCGTTATTATTTCATCTAAGTGTATACCGAAAGTAGATAAAATTGTATAATGTTCACCAAAATTGGTCTGAATTCCCTCGTATTGTACTGTACATGCAGCTGCCTTACTATGCAAGCATTCTGGATGACACAAGTAGTTCGATTTTAAGAAAATTTTATTGAAAACTGTATAATTGGAACGAATATTCATCCTTAACCAGTGGAGACCGTTCTGAACGTTTTGTCCCTTTGCACCCCAAAAAGGCTCTTCTTTCGCAGATATCTGGAGAACGAATGGA
>SCLF01101261.1:0-11011 GCA_004367975.1 Mesochordaeus erythrocephalus
CTCTCATTCCTGGCATCCTCCAGTTTGTGCTCAATAGCGCCAATATGCAAAAATGTCTATCAATGTACAAATAGGATATTGCTCTTCTTGATAAAATTCTATCTTCCATGTGTGTAAACAATTTTGGTGCAGGATTCATTCATACTTTTGACTTGCAAGTCGAACGAACGCATTATCAAATGCAAATAGGTAATTAACATCACCCATCGTGCATAATAAGGTCAAATCTTAAGATCATTAGACTATCAAATAAATATTGAACTTTATTCCTGAAGCGATTTTGAAAGTCCTATCCTTCGGTACTATTTACTAATAACCATTATTACTAATAAATTATTTAAAAACTTTGCTTTAAATCGTTCGTCGACAAGTTAATCATTTTAGCAAACACCGCCATCTATCTTCCTCTCAAACACACGGAAGACACAACTGTATCAATAAGGGAAATATAGGTTACTAGGTATAAGATAATATAATTGCATCAAAAGGTGCCTAAAATACCTAGTAGTAATAACACACCTTTTCTAATTTCTACTACTACTCTGATCACATAATGATGGGCTCGGCTTTACGGCATCCGGTTTTCTCAGAACCTGTCTACGAGTCTATCCAGAGTGAACTAAATGTTTAATATCCCCTTATCCCAAAAGGGTATCGGGTGGCGGTTTTGAGTCAATTAGATTTTTACCACTTTCTTAAACCTAAATTTGGGCATTTAGACAATTCATATTCAAACCATTAGGTTACCAAAATTTCCGCTATAGCCTGTTATGCATTTTGGACATTGAATGTTTTCTACCTGATAATGTGTCCATTGGGGAGGGGGTGATGGGAAAATGACGGCTGGACTGAATATTTGTCACTCACTCCCATTTTAGAACGGATAATCCCATTGCTATTTGGATTAAAAGCATAACACCCGCCGTCTCCAAGTCGGCCATAAAATTCAGATACTGAAACACATTTTTTGTAAGAAATTGGAATTTACACCCTTATTATGCTTCACCTTTACTCACCTAACACACTAATAGAGAGTTATAAGACTTAACTAGTAGGTACCACTTTTCGTTTTTTGAGTAGATGCGGACCTGCCTCATTTGGCGATATAGTTTTCACTCTAATTTTTCTCGAAAACCATATATGGTATCGCTTTGAAATTTTGCATGCTTGATGATTAGCTAATCGTGGATCTAACAGATGTTCTCGTTCCAAAATATCCATTTTGTATTTACTGCAGTATCGTTCAAACTGAGCGTTGTTAAAGTGAATGCCATCTTTAAATACCATTTTCTCAGCCATAAATGCATTTGCTTAATTAAAAAAATGTACCATGGAATTTTAGCAGCATTAACTATTGTAATGGCCCGAAAACTGAATATTTTGTCTATTTTTCTCTCTACGGGCGCAAACATTTTTTCGCATTTATCTTGAGAACACCTTAGAAATGTTTAGCGTTATATAGATAAGTGTTCAGTCTTCCCATATATCTATTTAATTTGAAGATCAGTCTTTTAGAAGTCCGCATTTGTGGACAATGTAATTGCTTCGTTTTTCTCTAAGCTCTCCGTGTAATTTCTCGCTATGAAGACTTTACCGCGTAAAATGTATTCTAAGAGAGAAATTAGATCGACAGGTTGGATCGACAGGATCTAATTCTAGACAAAATTTCAGCTGAGTGATATGACTAGGTGCAAGTCAGTTACATTGTCCACAAATGCAGCGCTCCTGGAAGACTAATCGCGAAAGTAAATAGATGTATGGAAAGAATGAATCCTTAGCCATGTAACGCTAAACATTTTATTAGAAAATATTGCGGAATACTCGAGACACATAATGAAACGTAACATAATTTTAATGTCTTTCGGAGGGGATGGACATATCTAAAAATACAGTTTCGGTCTATTAAACTACCTAACGTTGCTAAAGGTGATTATTTAGTTCGTGAGTTCGGTATAGAACAAAAATTCCAATGCACAGTAGTTTTTTTAATTAGGAAAATTTATTTACGGCCGAGAAAATAACATTTAAAGGTAAAAAAGCATATTATACAACGCACTTTTTGTTAAACACTGTGCTGAACTAAATGAGGTATTTTTAAAAGAGACATAACATATCATTAAATCGAAAAGGGAAAAACCTTTAATCATGCAAAAATTCAAAACCATACATTATGTGGTATCTACTCGTTAACTATCACTGGTTAGGGTTAAAATACATAAACGGGTCGCTAAATGTTACTCTTAAAATGTGTGGTAGGCGAGTAAGGTGTAGCCCTCAAATGTATTTTTGTTGATAAATGATACCCGAATCTCATATAATTTGATCTTATGTGTTTCCATTCGAGATTACTCCCAGTCCCTGGAAAGAAAGTACCAAAAATGCATTTCACTGGGAATTGGCCTGAGTTGGTATAGTGGTTTGGGTTCGAATTCGGTCGGTGTTCAGGTTCGGGTGTGCAATATTTAGCCTTGACTTTAGATGGTACATTGGTTAGCTGTAGTCGGATATGATAACGTGGCTCTTCGAAATTAACCCTATTTAAGGCGGTTTGAGTAAAAAATATATATCCATAATCTAACCTCTATCTCCCTCTTCCATATAATAAGAGGGGGCAGAGAGTCGGTAACGCCTCTAAAATTATGACGAGCTAACCAATGGGTTGACTTATAATTTGAGAGACGCACACTAATGCAGGGAAACCGAGGTTGGATTATGAATATTATTTATAACCAATAAATTCTATACAGTCATCATTGATATTATGAGACCAAGACGGAAGGGAATTCCGGCTTTCGAGTTACTTCAGTTCACGTTTAAACATGAATCGGAGCACTTATGTTGCCATCTCTGTTTCCTACTATCAATGATTGATTTTATCGTTTATTTTAAGAAATTAAAAATTAGAGGAGCGCCAGGTTTCAAAAAAATGCTTCAATGCACGCTACGCTAACCCCAATTAAAATTCTTATAATTAGAAATTACTGGTTATCGACCACAATTACGCCAACCTGTAGTTAGGTACTTGTAGCCCAAAAATTAGATTATATACAGCTACACCAAAAACTCCAATCCGTTCCGCTAGGCCGGGTTAATTTTTTGACAGCCGATATTATATACACCCGAACATTCATACGATTACGTATCCTTTAATAATTACGTTTCGAATTCAGAATTAAGGCCTTTTCGAAAATTTCGAAATGTTTCGCAGATCGGGTGTAGATAAATTTTTGAATAAATAAAATCACCATATAAATAATAAAGTACTGTGCGACTAGTTACCTTCATCTGAAAAGAAAATACGCAGTTAGACATACTGTTTGAAGAATTGAATTATCTCTCAAGCCTGGTATATAGCGGCTGAGTAAGCTCGTGGGAAGCAGGAACGTGTCGAGGAGTTAAACAATTAGCCGTAGTTGGAGTCATATGTCAAAAATGATCGTTTGTGTGGGGTCACATTAACACGTCATGGGTAGAAATGCATCGAAACGTTACTTAGTTTTCTTCTATCATTTAAATCGAAATAAAAATAAAAATTAATTAGTACTTTTTGTAAAATCGTAAAAATCGTAAAAAGATTCGTAAAATCGAAAAATTAGTAAAAAAAATAATTCGAAAAACAAATTCGTAAAAAAAAAGATCCGTATAACAAAATAGGTAAAGCAAAATTCGTAAAAAAACCGGGAAAAACAAAATTCAAATTGATTATTGAAAACAAATTGATTGAAAACATTGGTTGAAAAAATTGGAGAATTTAAAAAATTGGTTGAAAAAATTGGAGAATTAAAAAAATTGGTTGAAAAAATTGGAGAATTTAAAAAATTGAAGGCTTTTAGGCACGGAATGATGTTATCGTTGATCGATGCTCAACACTTTCGTGAACAGTGATATACAAATTTTGGACCTTTCGCGTAATTGGAAAAGATGTATTTAATGATGAATTCGCAAAACGGATAAATAATGTATCTGTTCACCAAAGGGTTAATGCGCCTAGTAAACCATTTCGGCATTCCAAGAATGATTTGAACCGGATTGGCCTGGTTTAACGTGGATTAACCACACCCAATGCTTATTTATGTGGACACTTTATGGACACGGTTTTGCTACTTTTTACGAATGCCTGATTTTCCGAATTTTTATACATAATGACCGATCAGCTGGCTAACTACACGCTAATTGCGCGAAATGGAATTGAAATGTGCACACGTGTTCTATGATCTGCTGTTTTCGCACGGGTTAATAGCTTTCCCGCGTTCGCCATTACATGTCAAATTTTGGCCGCTATGAATTTGGCTTGGCGATCGTGGCTGTCACTCTTAAGTGAGATTGGCCAGAGATGCATAATTTGGATTTCGCGTAATTAGCGTGTGAAAAGAGAATTGGCAAAAGTCGACTCTGACAAGGGTAATTCACCAGAAACGATTTTCACCGTTTCTAACGCCTAGTTATACTGTACGGTTAAAGAAGCATTAAAATATTACACTAAGAAAAGCGGATTGAAAATACTAATTCAAGATATCGTATGAATAGTGAATCTAGAGCTATTTTCCTGCTATGTATGGCTCTAGATTAACCATTCATACGGTACATGTTTTACGGGTGAATCTTGTTCAGTCCAACATTTTTTATTATGCTTATTATTATTTGTGCGAAAACTGATCAAATTATACCGACAGCTGGTTCACGCGCATTGATACAAATATATCCTCCGAGAAACCTCGATGAACGTTTGTAACGATGGATTTTGTGGTCTTTGCGGATTCCTCGAAACCTACCCACGTGATACAAATTTAGTAATTCTGTAAGACTTTCGTAAGCCTAAATGTAAGCATTTAGACACTTCATATTCAAACCATTAGGTTACCAAAATTTGCGCTATAGCCTGTTATGTATTTTGGACATTGAATGTTTTCTACCTGCAGTATTTAAATGTCTAAATCTAGGCTTACACAAGTGGTCAAAATCTCATTTACTCAAAAAAACCACTGAGCGGCGGTTTGGGATATATTAATTATTTATTGCCCAAAAAGCTTGTCACGTCGAATTCAATGACTGATAACAGTAACTTTATGCAGCTTGAATACACTTCTTCGTTGAAAATTATGATTTATAAATAATGCATTGGATGTTCATTAATGTTCACCAATAATACACTAATAATAATGTATCAAACATTGATTAATTACTAAGATTATTAATGAACAAGGCATTATTTACAAGAAGTTATTTTCAATTCAGAAGTGTATATTGAAAGTTAATATTATTGAAATCTTCGTCACAGTTTTTTCTTGTAGAAATAATTAATAAATTTAGTTAACCCTATAGTATGATACAGTTTTGGATCGAATTAGTAGAGAAACGGCTTTGGCCAAATATTTGCACAATATTATAGTAAAGAGCAAATGTTTTTTGCAGGATGATATATCCTCCAAGTTCGTTAGAACACGTGAGCTGACGATACACTTGGATCAGTTTTCGCCTCCGAAAATCATTGGAATAATAAGAAATGATGGTTAGAATCAGACGCACCAAATACGGGTGTGTAAATCGTATCGAAACTTTTCGAAATTTTCCAATATGAAATTTCCAAATAAATGGGTTGTTAAATTGGAGCAATATTTTGCGTGTGTCAGATTCTAATTACGCGAATTTATAAGGACCGTTACAATTTGAAACAAAAAAATATAGCGATACCGTTTTTGGTGGTCGATTCGCAGAAATATACAACAGTATTTTTTATTAATTTCACAGTTATGTTGACAATCCATGAGCCATCGGGGTCCACATAATGAGTAGGGTTGCAGTTTTTACAGTCATAACCAATCGATCGGTCGACACCAATAAACAAACACCAATAAGATCGAAATTTCAATGTAATAAAAGTACGTTTGTTTCAATTAGTTAATCCAGTTGGATAAACAAATCATTAAGAACCACCATCGCGTATAAGATAAATATGAGATAAAAATAAGAAACATTTTGATAATAAACATGGATGGATGAATGAAATAATTAACATTAAATAAATCTAAATTTGTAGTCTATATATTAAACAGTCAAATAAGCTGTTTTTCTGTAAATCGAGAATGATTAGTTAATGTATCCCCTAAATAACCTAGCTGTACATGTTGTGTTAAAGTATTGAATTTGACGATTCCCCGAAAAATTACCCTAGTGAAACCGGTCGTCTATTATACAAATTATACATCTAGTGCTAAGTTAAGATGGCAACCCATATAATTTACTGAATATTAATGGCTTGTTTTGGAGTACCGTTTATTATTAGTATTTACCATTTCTGTGAGGTACCTTTATATGTTTTTTCTCTTGTCTTTGTAAAAGTATGAATTGCTTAAGTTCGAGGAATCGACAAATTCAGTACTCTAACACAAAATGTATTATTGGCATTTTTCGTCGTTTCATATCATCTAGTTTGTAAGAAGCAAACCTCTTATTACATTGAATATTCGAAAATCATAACAAAAATCAACATACTCCAGCCTTTCAGCCCTTTTATGAAATGAGCAATTTCTGACATTTTCCATTTTTAACAAAAGGGTTAAGTCTTTAAAAATTAAATTAAAAAAAAAGTATATTTCCGCGTTAATTATTGTTCTATCTCCTCGACAACGTCGAAAAGCTTCCATTTCTATCACTATGATTCGCTTGCAACCCGCACTGCTAGATTACATACTAGATATTATATTTGTGCATAATATTAGTATCGTAATTACCCGCTCTTTTACCAGTCGGTCTTTGGGCTGGTGGCTGTGGACCAGTGTTCTTATTTTTTGAGTAATTCTTCATAATGCCCCATTTGAAGTCAAACAAAAGCCCATCTTGGGTCATGCCACAGAAGGGGTTCTTATTACTGTTGAAATTACACGAAAAAGTAACTACCGGTGTCGAAGTCATCGGGCCGTAGTCATTTCCAATAATCGGCGGTGCCCCGGGACCGGAAGTATAAACCTCTTTAAACGCCGCATTGAAGCCTCTGAAGCCATTTCTTTTGATTGGGGCGGATGCGAACAAAACGTAAAGATGTTTCCCCGAAGACGTGAAGACTATGTTTGGGGTGTACATTAAAAAAATCGTTGTTAACGGGCCGGCCGAATATCCGAATATCTCACTAAACAACTTTGAAAACAACTACACTATGAAACCGTTGTTCAATGAGATATTCCTACGATTCATAACTGAAACTTCCTTTCAGTCTTTTACTTTTTTGCTGGTACAGACCGTATCTGTACAACGCTAACATCGTGAACAAATTAAAAAAAGTTGTAGGAAAATTAAATTCTACAATATAAAACAAATATTAATATAAAATAATAATAAAATAATAAATTAATTTGAAAATATTTTTTCACAAATAACAATTATTAGAAACATTAGGTTCAAGATTTTTTTTCAAGTTCTATTATATCCCATACGGACCTCAGTTTGCCACTTATTATCATTGAAACGATTCCTAAATGTTTTTTACGCAATTTAGTTTTCGTTCTAATATGTAATAAAAAAATCTCAGGGGTCGAGAAAATTCGACGAGATACGAGGACTCGAACTAAAATGTCAAGATTTATTTAATTCTCAAATCACCCCTCCGCGCCGTAAATTCGATGATTTATTAAAAACATGAAAAAAAACTTCATTCAAAGTCGTATATGATTAAAATAAGAGAAATTCCCAAAAAAAAGAATTTTGGGCTGGAATAACAGATAAATTTTGTATAACTGATTTTAAATTCTAACTCTTGCGGATTAAGTATCAAAAACTGTAGCCATTTTTGTGGTCGAAAAACCGTATCTCTCCGCGTTTTGCCGAGAACCATTGAGCAAGCGCGTCAATGATACATAATGGGCTGTTGCGCTTATAATTACGTTAACACCCTAACTATACTCTTGCTTTGTTTGCCACAGATTCGTGCCAACACGGGTGAGGCCCCAGTGTCACCATCGTGGATTATGATTGAATCATCTTGACAGGCTGGCGTGGATGGCATGTCGACCTGTTCAATTGTCAGCTCGATATACTTCCCCCTGTTGGCCTGCATGAGCCAGTTGCAGTGTTGCTCTTGGTCATACTGCTGCGGATAGTTTGGCGATGTGAACTTTCCGTGTGAGGACTCAAAGTCTTCGCCACACCTGTCATAGGTATTCTCTGAACATTGGTAAAGGCTGCGTACTTCCTCAATGTCATGCGGAGATAATCTGTATCGCTGTCCAAGTTCGGCATGTGGAAGAATCTTGGGTATAATGGTTTGTAAGTATGGTTTCTTTCCCCATGAAAGTCTTTGCTAGGGTTAAATGTAAAAATTAATTTTGTGCATGCATTTTAAAAAGTAAATAAACAAAAAAAAGTAATATTTTATCGCACTGCTTAAAAGCGGCTATTTTCTCATGTTTCAATTAAACTGTGGTCGATGTGCGCTACAAAACGTCCGACCGTAAATTCTTACATAATAATGTGGAGGACATTTCAGTGACTCATAACAAGAACTTTAGATCAATTGAATACACCGCTTTTAACCAGAAATTTTCTATTCAATTATGTGTTTTCTCTATTATTTATATTGCCCTACATTTGTAACCTAGTCTTGGATAATGCATTACGGAGTTGTAATCGTAAACCACCAAATTCGTCGTATCGTGGCGGTTAAAATTGAGATGATATGTTCCTTGCTGTACAATATTGTCAAAAATTACATCAACATAATCATCTCTGTCGGACCGGGATTGTTCGTGCTGGAATCCCACAATGTGTAACAATTCGTGCATTATAATACCCTTTAAACAGTGTTCGAAAATATATAATTTATTTAATTCGCGAAGTATTTATTTATGTTTGATACTGTTTTAATGCCTACGTACAGTGAAGTCATAAAAATTGTCCGATTTGAAGAGGCCAATTACGAGCCTTCAAATTCCACGCCCGTTGGCATTAGGTGTACGGAACAAAGGTCCTTTTATTGACCGCTGATCAGTTAGCGCGTATAAAATATACGAATGGTGACTAATGGTGACTTCATTTCAAACTTAATGAGGCCATTAACGAATTGGACAGACGGAAATTTCCGCCTACGATCGGACAATTTTTATGACTTCACTGTACATAATACAAAATCATAACCAATTTATTTTCGGGACCTCACCGACCTCAACATGAACGAGTATTTCTGAGTTTTGCTTTTGACCCGATTTTGAGGCGTTACCTGACCCGATTTTAGAATTTAAAGGCAATTATAAACGGACACACACACTCGGGGTATATTCATTAAATCGCATGTGACCCATATTATATAACCAGTTTTGTATGTTCAGGTTCGAGTTAGCACGTAACAAAATAATTTTCCCCCGTTGCAGACTGAAAATAATTATAGCCATGTGGCAGGGCTAAATGAAGATTAAGCTGACCAATAATAGCCTTATACGTGATATCCCAATCTGGCAGATTTGTGTCAAAAGGTTATTCTCGATATTGCGCTCAAGGGAGACAGCACTGTTTCATTTGAAGCGCGCCGAAGGACAAAAATGACCGAGGGTCTTCATATAGGATATATGAATAAATAAAATAAACATGAATTATTATTTTTAAAGTTATTAAAAAAATATATTATTAATAAATTTTTAAAATGATTGAATTTGGTTGAAATGCTTGGATCGAACCACTCATTTAGAAAATTTAGCGTCTGAAAATAGGCCATTCAAGCACTGCCTTTGACATACAATTCGGCTCGTGGAGAAATACATCATTTCTTCCTGTATTGTGCCCAACCATCGCCGCACAGGTTGTCATGTTCATAATACGCACGTAGTCATACTGCCGTACGCGACCTTCGAATCGGATACACGAAAATTTGGCAAGAGTCGCCATGGCCAAATACATTAAGTCTTTGCTTGTCGCATCTGAACATCAATGGTTAAATGTGTCCCCGAAATTGTTCTAAAATTGAAGTTGACGGCGCGCCTACGTGGCTCGTCTTCGATAGTTTCTAAATTTGGACCACTTGTCCCGCATGGTAAATCTGTCTGCAATTTGGGATACTGAGAGGTGACCTATTAAAAACACGAGAGATCAGACTTTTCTAGATGTTCCCACAAAGTAGCCAGAATTAACAAATCAGACAAATAGACGACTATTTATGAAAATGAGTGGAAATAACACTTAATGGAAGCCTAGGTAATATCAAATTCAATTATGTGTAATTGCCAAAAATGCTCTCTCACTCTTAATGATGTCAATAGCGATTAAAATTGAGTCAAATAAAAATTTCGTTTAATTTTATGATTTTTCACTGAAATTATTTAAAATTTTCTTTAAATCCTTTAACATTTGGTTTAGCTTTAACCTAATTTCACCTTATTATTGGCCTCAACATCCTATATTTACGTGGAATTTGTACGACAATGTTTGGACCGGAAGTTTTACCAGAAGTGCCAGCTAAAAACTGGACATCGATATTTTCTAATTGGGAATTACAACAAATTGTGACGCGAAAAGTATACTTAACCAGTGGATACCGCAAACCCGATTTCCTGTTGTTATTTTTGTACAGATGGAGTCTGTAAAAAGCTGAAAGTAAAGTTTCAGTAAGTATATGTTAGGAATTTAAGTCAGTAAACACTAAGCCTCGATGGCCTAACGGTATGGTAGGGCATCATGGGTATGTATTCCCGGTTATATGTCCACCTGCTATGTGGCTATTTAACGGTGTTAAAATGAGTGTTGTCCATCGAGACGACGATAAATTAACGCGCTTAATATGTATTTTTAATATCACGCGTTTTCTAGAAGCCCCATCTCCAGGAAAAATATATCACGTGAAAGCCTGGATATTCAGCTAAATAAGACTGTTAATTTCATTTGAAAATAATTATTAGTTTTATAGTTAGAAACAAACGAATCCAAATTAACGCGCTTAATTAGTATTTTTAATATCACGCGTTTTCTAGAAGCCCCATCTCCAGGAAAAATATATCACGTGAAAGCCTTGATATTCAGCTGAATAAGGCTG
>SCLF01101262.1:0-19114 GCA_004367975.1 Mesochordaeus erythrocephalus
AAACGATTATAATTTTAATTGAGGTCATAAGTTAAAACACCTACGCTAATTATCAATTATTCAAAACACGCACGCAATGGTCAGTACTACTACTAATTTACTGTATGAATGAATTGAATCGTCATTCATGCAGTAAACTAATTGCAGTAAATGCAGTCACTAATCCTCATTGGGGATTAACTATAAATTGAATTTTTTGAAAGTAGTGAAAAGTGCGACGCCCCTCTAGCGGCATTCACGTCTTCCTCGACCATTCACGTCTTCCTCGACCATTCACGTCTTCCTCGACCATTCACGTCTTCCTCGACCATTCACGTCTTCCTCGACCCGGAGAGCACTCGTTTATTGGAAAATCTTTTCAAATGGAATAAAATCGAATTAAAATTTTTGGACTCGCGTGAGATGTGAATCAAAAATAGAGAACGGATAAAAGATACGCATGGATGGGGAATACAAACAGATGAAATTGTACAGGCAAAATCATAATACAAAGGGTTGCCATAAAATGTGGCAATCAGATGTATTACATAACAAACATAATTATTCATATTTCCTATTAATTATTAACTACTAATAATAGACTGTTCTCATGGAAAAAAGTCATACAGTTTAGTAAGCAGACATGGCGTGATAATGTCATACCTGCTGAAACGCTAAACGCCTAAGCAAATAGGTGACTGAATCATCATTTGTACCGCCTAGTTGTTCATGATGATCATGTATCCTCTCCGGTGCCTACGTTCATTCTGTAAGTAGTTGGCGACGACAAGGTAAGATATAAAAGGTACTGCCCCAATGAGATAAAAATGTGTGTGCGATTTAGAAATGAGCTGTCGAGGAAGTATATATATCGGTTGGAGTGACAATGTGTAAGATGCTATAACAACTAAGGGTCAAGAATAATCAAATGGGTCTACCTGGTAAACGATAGGGTGGGACGAATTATTAAAATTTTAAAAGACAATCAAAATTCCATTGACGTACAATCAAAATATAAACTAACTGACCTAAAAGTTTGACCTAATTAATGAAATTTAAGATGTGGTATAGGCAAAAGTGGCTTAAAAAAATCCGTTGATTGGTAATCTTTAAATCATAATTGCCATATACAATCTAAAATATATGCAGCTAGTATTGACTCATAACGAAAGGTTATTTTGGAAATTTAAAAATTACTGTTATACTGGTAAGCAGCAAAAACAGAGGCAAATTTCAACGTTTAGAGTTCAAATTGTGGGAAACGCTAACACGGCAAAAGGTATGTTCTGACTATTTCGACTAGGCCTCTAATAGTCGGTCTTTCACTATAATATACACATAAATATATTGAAAGATTGTATTAAGTCCTTTATATTGAAAACTTACTGATCGAGATGATTTTAGCATGTCCAGCGAGGATGATTCTAAATACGGCCCACAACACCAATTTAGCAGCACTAGGAATCAACTCGGATATGTTCCCAGTCCATCGGATAACGATCAGATCGACGACGTATTTTATCACGACGAAAAACATAACTTCTTTTCTGGACAGCCAACATTTTCTGAAAATATGCATAATGAGCAACCCTTAGTAACTAATATCTCTAATGAACATCTATTACAACATAGTAAAACATACCAACCAGTTGAAAATTTTATGCAATTAACTAGTCTTGGACCAAGTACATCTAGGAATAATCTTGTCCCCACTAATAATCCTATTGCCACAAATAATTCAATTCCAGCTCCAATTGCCACTAACACTCGTGAATTCAAACTTACATATAATCAAAAGCACAATGAAAATGTTCATACCACCCAATCGTAAGCACAAAAATCGCCCATCTCACGGTTCGGGCACTTTTATCAAAACCCAATACGAGTCCCTAATGAATATCATGAAAAACCGGGGAAAGTCAGATCGCAATCTCTACGTAGCGCCCGTAATACTGATTTCGTCTCACCCACTCCAAATCCAAACAATATTTCCAAATCACAAAGTTTTGAACAAGGTTTTAATAGAATTAATAGACAAAATATTTCGTCGCAACATAGTAAAAATTCTTTTTATCCTGTCAACCAGGTACACCCTACTGTCCAACAGGATAATGGTATACCGGAAGCCAGACAAAACCAAGAGTTAGTGAGGTATTCTTCTAACACATTTAGCGGCCCGAAACCGCGTGCTAAATTAGTATCTTGGACACGTAATAAAAATGTACAAACGCCAAAAAACGAAAAAACCGGAACTAAGAGTAGCAAGGCATATACTAAAAAATTAAAACGTGGTAGACAGGATGAGGCTAATGATAACGGGCGTAACAAAATGCAAAAACGGGCACATCGTATCACGTTTCATGATAATCCTTTATCCCCGTGGACTGATCAACATAATCGAATCACGCAGTTTACTACGAAGGGCGTTGTGGATATTGCAGACAAATTTTTATTTCTGGACTTCAACGTAGGCATATTAGATGAACAAATAATTGATAAACTAAATATGCTAGGATTTGTTAAGGACCGCGATTACAAACTCACCAATGCAAATATACCAAATACTTGGGATAGTGCGTCATTTCCACGAAGGGCGGTTTTTAAAGCATTAAAGTTAGTAGTAATTGCGGTCTATTTTCAACACGAAAACTTAGGCAAGTGGACGCATTGGTTTGCGTTCGCGCAAACCGTGTATTTGGGCTGTATGCTGACCTCGGTTGACGGGTATGTGACGGACTACCTCTTCACATCGTATACGTACACAAATTTTAATGAAACGATGGCCTTATTAATGCAAACATGGGAAGACCAGAAAGCAATATGTAATGATTACCAAAATATTAACAAAGCGCGTGAGGATGCTTTAAAATTGATTAGACAGGAGCGATATGATTCTGGCCGTAAAATAGGACAAGTAAAAAATTATTGGCTACCCATGCACTATAATGGGGGTTTTCATGCCTTTAGATCGGCTAATAATTGGCTTAAACCTATGGGGATAGTAGCTGATAAGTTTAAATTAGCCTATTTGGAAAAAAGAATATTGATCTTAAACAAGACTGGTCTTCCCGTTTTTATGTTAAGCACGCCTAATTATAAAGAATTAAGGCGGCAACAAGACGCTCACGATAGACTCTGGAGTGATGAACTCGCAAAAAAACGTAATAATGCAAAATACAATATTACGTTGAAGAGGATAACGTGGGCGGAAAGGTCGGCCATTGATATTGGAAATGATATTTTGCGTACTCCCGATCGCTACGCCCAAGCGCAAAATAGATTTAGCCAATTGTTGGACCCTACGATGTGGGGGGTGTACTCCGATATAGATTTAATATTTTATTTATCTGAACAGGAAGCACTGCGCGATCCGCTGACCACATTACGCATGATTCGACCAAGGACCTTATCAGAGCAAAAACGGGCATATGCCTGGTCAAGGATACTTGGTCGTGCAGATCCATCAGTATTAAAATTAATGCATGATGTGGATCAAACGGCGCGTGAGACGTTCAATTTATTTGGAAATGTATTTATAAGTCTGGTCAACTTGACAGAAATGATTGAACAGGACCGTTTATATTTTGAAGAAAAATGTAAATTAAATGAGGACGTAAATAAAAATCAAATGGCCCTGCTAGGCAATGTAGTTTTTTATAATGATGCCAGAAATAGAGGTTTGTTACAAAGTGATGGGTACTCCGGGTCATATAGTGATATTATGGCAGCTAAAAGAGCAGTTGCGAATCATAGTAGGCCTGATTACAGTCTTATCAACCCAAATTTGGAGTGGCGTGATGCACTAAAAGTTTTACAAAGTACAAAAAAACTAGAACGTAAATTTATTCCACCTGTACCTTCTGCAAGATTTACTGCTCTGCCCGACTCCAGTTCGGGAATGTCTGGACTGGACGTACTAGAACGAGATTCGCTGGAACGTGAATCAATGAATATGACCGCGGAACAGTTACATAATGCTAATAATTTACAAACTGCGCAGAACAAGTCCGGGGTTAATGAAATTAAAATTACGTCTACTAACCAAAAAAATGCATTTATTTACCACCGGTTAGTATGTAGCACATCAATCATGTATGAAATGAATTACTCAAATGAACAATATTTACCTATTAAATATCGGGAACAACACATTGACCCTCCAACCGGACGTACCAAGTTTTCGCTTCCAATACCATGCAAAAAATTTACTCAGCAGTCTGATAAATCTGTAAAGGAAACATTGTGGCCTCCAGCTGAGCCGTTGTCTGAGGTTGAGCCTGTTGCCCAGTTGCGTGATGTCGTCTCAGCGGAATTAGTTGATAATGCTAATAATGATAATGGTAAAAATAAGACTAGTAAGAAAACTTTTTTAAATTTAGATAGCCAACGCGAAAATATGAATCAATACAGTTCTTATAATACTAGAATGATAAACGTAACTCACTCGCAGCTAGTCGATAATATTAGGACAAGTAGTCTAAATAATAGCATTAATACCATATCGAATGAAAAGACTGATGTTCTAATGAGTAGTAATGAAAAATCTATACTAAATGAAACTAATCAGACAAACTTTAGAACGGATTGGCGGATAACTACTAATCAAATTAACGATAACGTTAATCATATGTCCAATAGTGAATCTGAAAAATCTATAATAGGAAAGGCTCGACAGGTTAATGTTGAGGAATTTAATATCAGTAAGATGCGACTAAGTAATGGTAATAAATCTAATATAGGTATGTTTGGATCGGAAAATCGCCTGAAAAATAATAGGAAACCTACGACTAGCCTACCACAGGATAATGTTCTAACACAAAAGAGTAAAAATAATGAGATCGACACACGTGACTGGATTCCGTTCTCCTCCCCCAAATCGTATATGGAGCTGTTGAACTCTAGAACATCGCTGGATCTTAGTAGCTTCCGTGAAAATAGTGTTAACTCTTCAGGGGTAAATAATAAAGCAAATAAGCAGAGACTCTGCCCCGAGGCATCAATTTTTGTACCTGCTTTAGTTTCGGTTCCACCACAAACTTTCTCGCAACATTCGCGTAGGACACCAACCGCTGAAAAAGTAGATGAAATTATAATTAAAAGCAATTGTAAAAATAAACACCCTAAGTTTGTCAACAAACCGCGTAAAGTAAAAACCAAGAATGCTCTAACTAAGGTAGATTTAATAAAAATGAATATTGTCAATCATAAACTCTCCATTAACGAGGGACTATTGTGGGCAATGGTGGAGGCGGCGGAGGTGCACGGTGATGGTTTTGACATTGGCGAGGTGATTCATACTGACGACAAATTTAAGTCCGATATACTTATAATTAACTCTTTTGCGTGGGGAGTAAACGAGGAGGGCATCACTTATGACGAAAATAAATTTGGAATGAAAAGGATAAGGCTAGCAGCGACTGGAGGCAAACCCAAATGGGTTTGCTGGATTTTTTTATTTAGTAACTGGGTTCTAATTATACTACGATTTATAATTGACTGTTCCAATGAATATGATCATAGGGGAGACAAGAATGAGTCAATTTATCTAATAGAACAATTATTGCCATTACATAGAGAACTTGAAAAGGCGGAATATATGTTATATATTGCTAATAACATACAAGCCAGCAAAAAAATATGTCCCCTAATCAGTCAGGATCTTTTTTATATAATTGAAAATATTATGAGTTTAATCTCATACAGATTATCCACACCTATTAATTATAATTGCAATACATTATTGAAAAATAGACTTAAGTACATCGCCAATGCCAGAATCATGAATAATCAATTGCAAGCAAATAATTCAAAAGTGAACTTAGAGGTTAACCCTATAAGCCAGGCGGAGGTACGGAATATGAGGTTCGGGAACAAACGAGTCACGAAAAAGCCAGTTACTAGGAATACGGACGGAGAAATACTCGACAGCTCATCACATTTACAAGTAAGTGACAGTGTCAATGTCAATGATAACAATAGTGGTCAAGAATTAAATATGACGCAAAATATGTCCCAAAATTTGTCCCAAAATATGTCGCCAAACTCAAAAATAGGTCTAAATGAATCTGACATCTCTAATATAAATGAAACTAATGACGGCGATAAAATTAGAGTCTTTTTTGACCCTGACGCTATATTCATAGGCGATTCCAGACTGGACAAACATGAATTTTTCAAAGAATTTAACGTACTTAAAGAGTTCGTAGATAGTAATCCTATACGTAATCCGTATTTTCCACCTGGCCCAGTCATACCGGATCTTGAGTTCAAATACACGCACAATAATATGTATCAATCATCAAGATTGCCTGCGCTCAGTGGTGCTTCAATCATGTTTAATAATAAATTGTTTAAAATCCCGATTAGGGAGGAATTACCAGCAGTGGCTGACAGTGTATCGGTGGATCTGGAGGTCAATATCAATAGACCACTACAAAATAAATTACTACGTCTTGTAAATATTTTTCATAATACAGATATATTTGCATTATCTGAAATAGAAACCTATCCTGAAGAACTTAATAAGAATAATATAATACCAGTCGGATATAACTACATTACACACACGGCCATTATGGTGGATGGCAAGGCTATGTTTTTAAGTATGATTATATACAAGGTTAAATTGGAATCGTTTATTAAGAACATGGAAATGCCACCGCCATTCACAATGATTTATTTTAAAAACAAAATGGTAAAATTTAACTTGTGCGTATTTTACAGGCCTATTAAAAATTCAAAAAAGTGGATAGGATTAGGTGGGGATGATATATTTTTGCAAAATTTTGACCAAATAATTAGAATACAAAAAAAGGTTCCAGGAATAATTTGCGGGGATTTAAATGGATCGATAAAAAGAGCGCGTAATGCGTTTGAGAAAAGTTTTATTCCTCACATAAGAGGACAGTTGGGTGACTATACTGATATGATTAAAAAGGCGACTTTCCATAAAGTGGTACGGGGATATAAGACATCGAGCTCAACTATAGATATACTGCAGACCAAAAATATAATCGCAAAAATAGAACACTACTCGGGAAAGATTCATATACACAATGATGGCCATGACTTACTTCAACTTACAATTGAGGGGGTCATGCCTAGCATTATTGGCAGAATGAACATAGATGTGAGGCCACCGCTTGATGCTGAACTGCTCCGTAATGTTGCCAAATGTCTGTATGGTAGCTTTGTAACTAAAATTAATAAATTATATGAAAATGATAACGTTAATTTAACGGAGAACCTTGACTCTCAAAATGCAAAAAACAATAACCTGATAAAATGTGAAGCAGTAGAGTCCTCTGATTTTGTGTTTAAATTTATTGAAGAGTTGGCATGTCTTATTCAACCAGTCACGGCAAAAAATGTCCCAATACATATAAATAAAAAATTCTCGTCCGAAAATACAAAACAGACACGTGAAGTGCTTTTTGGCATGTTTAGACTACGTGAAACATTAAATAATGTCGGTGATATTCTTAAACTTGACATGTTCATCAAATCGGTACAAAAAACACTAAATGTTTATTATAAAAAGGATCGGCGTACATTTCTTGGGGCTAAACCGGAAATAGACGCACTGTCGGATATGGATATTTTCCGCCTTAATAAGAAACTTAATCCAAGAGACAAAAGTATTGCCAGTGCACGTGAAGAATTCCCTTCACAAGAACTGGCAAATGAATACACAGGGGTTTATGTTGATAATATTGGACATACCAGGCATTTTGTGCCAACCTATGATATTGCACAATTTATTAAAAATATTGAAGAAGTTGACAAGTTTTCATTTAACACTAATCTCATTCCATACGTAGACAAAAATAGCGCGAATAAATCTTTTGAAAAATGTTTTAATAGTCTAAAAAACAAAACCAGAGGATTGGATTCACATATTAATGGTGAAATTTTATATGCTTTGCCAGAAGAATATAAAGAACTAATTTTTCTAGCCATTCGCAGATACTTCATTAAGGGGGTTTTCCCTGATAGGTTTCTAACAACTAAGTTCATACCAATTTTAAAAAAAGGAAACCCTAAAGTAATAAAAAACCGACGCTTTCTTTCCATAGGAACTGCCGATCAGCAGTTATTGGGGAAGTGGCAGCCGCAAGTCTCCAAGCATACTGTGAAAGCAAAAATGTCTTTGACAACAATCAGTTTGGATTCAGACAGGGGTACGGGTGTGACCTCGCAGTAGCTACCTTGTTTTTACAAATAGCTCGAAAACACGAGGATGCAGGTGCAATCGTACTTGCTCTGGATTTAAAAAGTGCGTTTCTTTGTGTGAAATTTGACACAATATTAAGTATTCTAAGTAAATTGGTTCAAAAAACGGATATATTGTTTTTTGAGAGTCAATTACGGCGACGTTGCGGAGTGTTGATTTCCGGCGGAATCAAATCAGAAAAATTTACCATTCCCCCTGTAGGATGTATGCAGGGGGAAGCCACAAGCCCATTATTTTTTAATTTGGTAATAAATGGGTTTGTGGAAAAGGTGGCACCAAAATCAAGTAAAACTGATACTAAAGCAGGAAGACACTGTCAATGCTATGCAGACGACAGTGTCGTCCTGCTTTGGAATAATGACCCGCTCAAAATATCTGACGCCATAAATAAAGTCCTCATAGAAACTAAGACGTACATGTCAAACTGTGGGTTTTTAATAAACCACGATAAAACGGAGATGATGACGATTGGAAATAAATCTTTTAAAGACCGTTTGCCAAAAAACTTTGAAACACCTATAGGTTTGCTAAGTTCGAAAAACACAATTTGCCTACTAGGATTACGGTTCGATGACAAATTGACATTTCGACCCCAAATTGATCACATAATGAACAAGATGAAAAGCCTCATCTTTGCAATTAAAAATCTAGTCAACTTGGGTACGAAGCGCCAAATATTGAAGGTTGCGTATTCAACTAGTTACGGGTTATTCAATTACGGAATCGGAATTCAAGCTGAGGGACTAAGACTAATTACACAAAATTGCAAATAATTGTAAATGAGCAGATTCGCTGCATTTTGGGCATTAAATTAAATAAAGAAAACAAAATTTCGCAAAATGATTTGATGCGCATGGCTGACTGGCTTCCGGTTCACTTGACTCATGTCAAAATGGGACTATGTACGCTTAATAGAATATTGAGAAATAAGCGGCCAAGTGAGCTTTATGATGAATTAAAACGTATTTTTGTTTATGAAGACGGTAGTCACTATAATGACAGAATGAACAACAAAAAGGAAAATGAGAAGTTCTCTAATTTACTTGACTCTGGAAAAAGAGTGCCATTTATGAATGTAGAATACTCCACTATGGCCACCTGTAAATACAAAAACACAATATTCCCATGTTGCCATGCTAAGTGGTTCAATGACATGCCCATTGCCATACGCGAAAAACTAGGAACCACTAGATTTGATGTCGAAGTCTCGATATACGTCAGGACGCGATGTTTTCATAGAATAAATATTAATCGTGAAAATTGCAAAATCTGTAAAGGTACTTATTTATCTTCAAAAATAAATGATAATATATTAGCGAACAATGTAATTAACATGCTTAGCAATGAATTTGATCTTAATCAACTATTAAAATATGATGTTGGTACACTAAGAATTATCTCAGATTTAAGGCCGTTTTATAGCTCGGAATATACTAGCTTTTTAAATAACGAGTATTAGAGTAAAATAGTGCTGGTATATAATATGTACAATAGGGAAAATAATGGGAGCGGAATGTTGATATTAAAACTGAAGGATACTAAGTAGGTAATTAGAAAACCCTATGTTGCTTAAAATGGTCTGGCTAATCATTGTTGGGACTAATATATATTCTGATATTGGGTGTTGTGAGGATGCAGCGGTGCTTAGCGGGATTGGCAATTAAAAATCGATTTCAAATCGTCATAGATGTAAGCTAGTATAGAATAAGTGCGTACCTGATTTGGGACTCATACTTGAATACAATTGGATCGGGTCTTGACGTAATGTCTCGGAATTGTGACGTGAAGCAATGACGGAATGATATGATCATTTTGGGGAGAATGATTTGAACGATAGTCGATCTATAATAAATTAATTGTATAAATTATCAATGATTAGGGCCAAAACTAGAGTAAAAACGCGTTCTAGATGTATACTGCTACTTTATTACTGTTAATAATGCACACTAACGCCTATCACAATAATAAAAAGACTTGAAAATAAAAAACCATCCTAAAAATATACGATTATGTCCTACGAATTATTATAACGTAGTATCTAAATATGAGAAATCGGAAAAAACATCGGAAAATGCATGCATGAATAGAAATGTGGTAATATAGACGAAAATTATGTATCACGCATCACGGACTGGGCTGATATGAATGTGAGCTGAGGTGTAGTACGGGATGTCAACATTTTCAAGTTAATAATAATCGGAAGGATGGGCGCTTCTATTTCTGTATAGGAGATATACGGACGTATTGAGAGTAACGTTCAGTATGCGGGATGACATAGTAAATAAATCTACATAAATGAAGTATAAATTGGCAGTCTTTGCGGAAGGAAATTCGAAGAAAAAAAAAAAAGTCTTTTTTGCTACTTTTGATGTTGTGCATAAGTAATTTAGCACTAAGTATATGGTCTATCTGAAGTAAAGCAAAAACGTTATGCATATTAATAAGATAAAACATAGTAATAGGTTTTTATGAGAATAACTATTTAAAATACCAAAATGTCAACTATAATAAATTATTTTATAAAAAAATCTTAATATATAACAATTAATTGGTGCGAAATTTATAACTACATATATATATATATTAATACGAGTACGGTACTCGATATACACTATTAACAAAAATTCTGGACATAGGAAAACTATAACACAACATCACGGGTAAACTTAGACGAGAAATAAATTGGTTTACGTTTCTTTTCTAAAAGAATGATAGTAGAGAAAGTAGTAAACATGTTGCAGTTGACGAGAGGTCAGCAACAGAAATACGGCTAAAATCACCATTTGAGGTGAAATGATTCAACTCAAATGACGATGAGAATGATAATAGGCAGTAGGTGTATAGTTAGGCAGCCTCGGATGGAGATGCTCGGCATTACTAATTTTAGGCACGTACATAATCAACGCTGTACTTATAGTCAAATTTAGCGAAGTGTCGCTTATACTGTGGTTTTAGCTCAAATGTCTGGCCTGTAGTGACACAATACATGGAGATTAGGCGGCCTAAAGATCTAGTCAAATATGGATTATTATACCCTTTTATGCGAAAAGAAAAAGCGGTCCCCAGGTCCCACAGATTCATGTGGTGGATGAACCGGAGATAATTCAATATACGCCTCATTTGAATGGTATTGCATAGACAGTCGTCCTTACAGCAGCAACGTACATTTGTGCCAGGTGTACCCATCATGATATAATATAATTTTTTGACATGTTGATTAGACACGTAACTTTTATAAGATAAGGTAAATAAGGTATATAGGCCACAATACTGCTTAATATTTTTTTGATATAGTTAATAAGGGTGTGTATCCCTTTAACATAGACAATAGAATACTAAAAATAGTAAAAACTTCCGGGTAAACAATATAAGGTTTCATTTTGATGAAGAAAATTAGCTATTAATATTCGGTTCAGTTTTTAATGAATCCAATTACTAAATATTAAAATAAGATTAAAAAGAACCGAATGTTCAATGTAATAGAACACAAATATTGTCAAAAAAGAATATATAGCAGGTCAAAAACACGCTAATCTAATTTATCTTTCCTGTTCTTGATTACGACATCCAATTCGGAGTCGGTCTTTATGAACTGTAGGATTAATATGGCCAAACGCTCGCTAGGACGACTGGTCTCGATCTCACCGGAGCCCATCCACTTAATCAGAATGCCAATCCAGTTCATCCGTCGCATGAAGTGGGAGACCTTTTGCATGATATTGGGGATCCATACAGAGAAGAGGTCTAGATTAATCTCGTAGGTGTATTCCACAGATCGAAAACGGGCTTCCAATAGTGATAACAATGATTTAACCTCAGCTGCGGCTCGAAAGTGTGAAACGCAGACGTCGTCCAAACCTCTGGTACCAATCAGAATATTGAAGTGTGATCCAAATTCCGGAGATTCAACCTTTTTACCGAACACGGATAACTCTTCGTTTGCAATATCTCCTGACTGTAATATCTCGGAAAGATAGTCAATACAGGAGAATAAGGTTAACTCTGTACTTAGGTAAACCGGACCCAAATCGATATTTCGGAGTATCCCGGTACACAGCCAGCAATCACAGTTGACAAAGGTCTCGATCTTGGTCTTGCAGGTGGTTTGTCGGATACATGCAAGTTGCCAGCTGAGTTTGACGCGTTGCAGAGTTAAGGTGTCCAACCATGCGGTAGCCATAGGTAGTGTGATATGAGCTAAGGACTTGACGACGTTGAATATGTTGCACTCCCTGACGGATAAATTAGCCCCAATCTTTCCCAAAACATGATAATTAATCTCAGTGATGGGACCTTCATCGGTTTCAGTAATGATTTCGGGAAAACTTAAAAATATAGTCAAGGTTTGAATAATAATGTGAATCCCATTATGAATAAATATTTGAATTTAAGATATAACTATAATTTTGCGTGATATAAAATGTTAAATAGGGTTTAAATCTTCAATATATACTAATCAAATAAGTGCTGGCGAGATGGTTAAAACGTGTTGATTAATACTGCTGAGTTTACTAAATTCGATTAAAATTCGATGAAAGTGGATAGGATAACATAAGGATATCAATAGTTTATACGGACTTGCTGGGAAACTAAACCGATTAATTTTATCAACGATAATGCACGACATTTTCTTCCTTTTGTTCTGAAACATTAAGAGGACAAAATATAAAAGTAATGGATATACACAAAACAATGAAATGAATAGTGCATGATCTTGTGGTGTTGACCTTTTTACGTAAAATATGTCTCTGCTAATATTTACTTCATAGTGAGAAACTAATGAGAACTGTTGTAATATTAGGAATGATAACATGAACAAATGATATAGTACTCACTTTTTATCGCCCAAATACAAAGCCAAATCGGTCAATGGAATGTCGGAAACCCGGCCAAAGAGTTGTATTTCATTGAAATCTAGACGTTTGAGGTCCAAATCGGGGTACCAGGATTTGGTAGCCGCACCATAGAGAGTTAAAACGTCATTCAGCTCGTCGCACAAATCAATTTTGTGGGGTACAACGTTGTAGGGGTGGGTTATATGCCAGCGACTGTCGAATAATGTATGATTAAACTCACGATAATGATCATGATTTGCTGCCCAACGGGATAATTCCATAAGCCCGCTTTGGACCATTGTATGCAGCTGCATCTCAGCCTCCTTGCTGGCATATAGTCGAACATCTCGCACCACATCGGGATCGCTGGTCAATTCATTTACAATTCGGGTAGCAGTTGCGCATAGCTTAACAATGTGTGAAAACATCTAATGAACAGTGAAATAGGGGTAGCTAAAGGACCTATGTAGTGACTAGACATTTAACTGCTGAGGTTATTAAATTTGACGAGTTTAATTTTTTCGGATTGTAGCGGAAACAAATACTGAAAAAAACCTATAGCAGAAAACTGACATAAATAAAAATTATTGATTGGACACGAAACTGCTGAGGTTGTTAAATTCGATGACTTTAGTTTGGAACTCATGCCATGCGGATTATAGCGGAAATAAATACTGAAACAAGCCTATAGCTGAAAAATGGCATAAATAATAAAAAATTCTAACAAGTAGTATAATGGGTTGAAGCTTATTAAACAGGTTCATGTAAGTAATAATGCAATTCGCTGTTTTTAGGGTATGTCCATTCGGAATATGAATGTAACAAATAGTGAATTATTAATTTTTTTAGTTTTTGTTTCTGTTTTACTGTCTCAATAACATTCCTCATTGAAATATAAGTGAATAAGTAAAAATATGAACAATAAAGACGTGACTATATAATAAAATTAAAATAAGGGGAATAGTAAGATGGTTAAGATATTTCTGATTATTTAAAGTACTTACAAGTACACGTAGCTGGGGGAGCCCAAGCACCATGGCGATGTTCAGGTAATTCATCCAGTGAATCAACCGCTGGGACTGGGTGAGTGACTCGTCGCCAACGTCCTTGCGGAGCACGTCAAGTTCTCTAAAAATAAAATAAATAGTCAATGTATAAGGGTCAACGTAAAGGATAAAACTTTACTTAACGATTAATTTTATTACATAACACGCATGAATGCTAAAAAGTATAAAAACACGGACGAGGGCACGAATGAAATAGTAAGAGCATATTATGGAATATTAAAATTATTATTTGCATCGGGTATGACATAATATTTGAAACGAATAATAATACCAGTGGCGATAGGTCCGTTAACATAGAGATTAAAAGGCAGAAAAGGAAATACATGCATTAGGTGTCCTATCGGTTTTTAATAAGTAATTTGGGATGAATAAGGGCATTATTTAACATAAATTATACATAAGGTATAGTAAATATATAATGCATTTATTATTATATGACCTAGGTGTGCTTTCTATTTACTTTCTCCTAGCTTCCCCAACTAAGAAGTTCATCAAAATACTAGGATAATATCAAGGGCAGAAAATAGTGAAATAAATCAAAAATACTGACCTTTGTACATCTGTGTTGAACAATCCACGCATATCGGCATATGATGTCGAAGATATGAGGATATGACCGGGGATTATGGTTTCTCTTGATTTCTCTCTATAGGACTCGGAGGTTTCTTTAGGTTCGAATAACACCAGTGCTCTCGTCTGTTCAACTGTCTAAAAAAAGGAACAGTCAGTAGGATAGGATGATTAATAAAAATATAAATTATTATAATGGGGGCACATATGATATCAATGAATACAATTCTGATTAGATTCTAATGTCACAAAAAACCTACACACTGTACGGAACTGTAACTGGCTAACCAATCAGTGAGGGGAAGCAGAGATTAACCAGGGATTGACTTATAAATCCCATAAGAGGATTAAATCTTACGAAAATGTAGAATAGGTCTTACAGCTGATGAAAAAGAACTGAATAAGAGTCCTATAGTTAGAGAATCGTGTAAAAAGAGTTAGCGGAGGCGCAAATCGTGAATATTCGCGAACGACAAAACCGGACAAACAGGTTATGGTCTTTTTAATAATAACCACTATAGTTTTTAAGGATAAATGGAAATGGCTCATTATTTTACTATTTCTTGGGAATGATGGTGATTTTGTTATTTAGCTATATAAAATAACAGTAATATCATGGATAGCCGATTGTGATGTATTTGACCGTGATACGTATAACCGTAGTTGTGGATAAGGCTAAAACATACCAGAAAAATAACTTGATTTTAATGCTAACGATATGATAATACTGTATAAAAATCATATAATTTAATTTAATTGCATTGAACAGACCTACTTAGACATGATATGAACTATGTGAACTATATTGACATGATATGCACTGAATAGACCCGCATTAAAATGACCTGGGCGAATAATGAGATACTCTGACGATACTTTGACAAAATGGGATAAACATTAGTCGGTTTACTGGGCGAATATTTAGGCGGATTGTTAAATACTACTGTGTCAATTAGGTGGGATAACTCATAATTCAGAATGTATAAGGGCAACATAGTGCCATTTGGTATTATACCGGATATGTCATTGATCCAGGTCAATATGATAACCATAGTCAGAATGTAGTCAATATTATGCCATTCAGGAATGAGCTGGTCGATATTAGACAAGCTGATATTACGCCTGACGAGTACGTAAAACATAATTTCTAATCAGAATTATAGAAGTCATGCAAAGAAGTAGCTCACCATAATACGTAATTATACACGCGATTGAATGATACGAGCTGCGGAGTGACTGATTCGGGTGGATGTAACGGAAAAAGCACACTTATGAAATTCTTTTCACCAGGTAGAGATAGGATTAATATAACCTGACGCGCTAAGATACGATCAATCTATAAATAATGACATAAATATACTGGATATATATACGTAATTTTATTATCTGTGGGTCTAAGAAAACAGTAGAATGAGGCGGAATAATAATGGTGCAGAAAAACGAACGTGGATATGTCGAATGTGGGGGTGTGGGGATGATTTGGGTGATAGTTACTGGCAAAGGTGAAAAATATGATTAAAAAAAAAATTAGAAATATAAAACGATAGGGTAAAATTGAGCAGGTCAGGTTTATGGATAATGTAATAATAGTTAATTTAGATATAGGTAATAATAATAATGTGTTTACCCAACATGGAAGGAATGGGAATGAACGTAACATTTCGTATCACAAAAATTAATCACAGGCAAAGCTTGTAAATAGTAATTGCCCTTCAAATTATAAGGTTTGCGCATGCTGAATATGCCACGTGGAGGTATGATATCGCAGTTGTTAACAACCACTAGGCCGGTATCGGCCATGTCTAAACATATATGGTTAGTTGATGCAAAATAATAAATATGCAAATACCTGATAATATTTTTTGTCCATTGACATAACTTAAGTCCCATGAGCCGAGGATAGGAAATGACTTGAAGCACTCACTGTAGGTTATGTCGATTTCATAGCATAACTATAAAAAGAGTTTTTGGTGTCCATAGTTTATAGGAAAAAGTTTGTCTTGCATTTATGTACGTCAATAAATTATGATCAAAAAAAAATGATAAATCTTTTTATCTTCATTTTTTCTTTTAGTAAGGCACACTTACACTATGACAGACAGCGTCTGCAGTGTTGTAAGTCTGATGATAAGTCCCAGCATGATTTGTTCTTAGACGGAAACGAACGCGGGCCCGCAAGTAGGAGTAATCATTACCTTAAAAAGAAGGTAATTTGTAAAAAAAAAATGCTAATATAAGTTAACAATGTAAGGGATATCATAAATAAAAATAAACATACCCAATGTTTCGTGTATAGATGAATTGAGATGGTATACTTCACCAAATCGATACTCTAGAGACTTCAAATCTAGGCCTTCTTTACAGTTTTGAATGGTACTTATAACATGTTGATAAACATACCATTCAAGTATCTCCATAAAAGTCACACCTTCAAATTGTTCAAACATAATTCTGACATTTCCACGGGCGTTGTTCAATAGTTTACGAATGAATGCACGCATTTTTTTCATATAAGCTAAAAATCAGATACCAAGTGAACAAAGTACAAAAAGCCGTCATAATATTTTTGTTATGCTATTTACATACCATTAGTGTTGGGAAGTGAACAGCCGGGACGCAATAAATATAGCTCAGCTAAGGCCACTAAACTGGCGCGAGCCAGACACGCGCAAGACACGCGTGCAAACGGCAGAGGCAACAGCTACGGCAGAGGCAAGAAACTTTTTCAAGTCTGATATAGGTATGCAAAAATATTAAGTTATGTTGAAATAAGGTAAAAACTTTAATTTGAATACCCAGTCTAGTCAAATCGTTGTGACAAGGGGGATTTGGAGTTCCATGTTCATTAATAAACCGTCCGTAAATATAAAATGTCTTCAAAATCGTCTCGTTTTCTGGAAATAAGACAAAAGTGAATATATGTAACAAAAAAACGAAGTAGAGTTTAAGCCCACCTTCAATCAGAGACTCCAAAAGGATCTGTACTGTCTCGAAATAAGGATGGCCAGTACCAAATCCAATCAAAAGCTTGAATTTGAGAGCAAAATCTAATCGGACACGAGTAACGTGTAATTTTTTGCCAATAATATCGCCTCTTATTAAACGTCGTGCGCGGACAGTCGTTACGGATTCTTCAATAGTGGCTTGGTCTAGCTGAATCGAACGGAGGCATATATCAGCGGGGTTAGGGAGGATGCTGGGAATGACGGGGATTATGGGTAATTTAGTACATGATGGAGGAATAATTATACTGTCCTCGCTACTAAATGAATCCCATCCCTCTTAAGAATTAAAATTACAAATAACATGGAGTAGATATTTAAAAATCATCAAAAATTATAATATAGTAAAAATACCTTTAAAAGTAAAATCTAATTTGGGTCTTTTTCCATCGGACATTTCGCCACTATTCGAATCAGACTGCGACCTGGATTTTAGCACGGAATGCATCAATATATTCTCATTGGAAGCAACCAAACTGCGCATACTGAGAACGGGTAATTCGGGAACTGGTCCGCTAATACTTTGAGAACGGGTTTTTGCACTAGTCTTTGCACCAATCTTTGCACTTTTGCGGGAACTCGACATGACAAATAGACAACTTATCTTAAGTATTCTCGTAATTTAAAAAAAAGAGTAAAAATAAAATAAATTCTGTATTTTGACAGCTTCTGATAGTGGAATCTTTTGATTAAAAATAAATTTATGGTCACGCAACAAAGATAAAATATTAATTGCTAAAAACAAACTAATTTGAAATAAAAAATGCACCTGTTCAATTTCATGGGTGAAAAGACATGTAGAAATTAGTGCAAAAATGCGTGCAATGATACAGAACAGCTAACGTGGCTGACTTCTGAGGTGCGTGTGAGTAGTGAACAACATCGACTTTTAAAAAAACAATCTGATTGCTAAATAACTGATAAGCTGGAAAAAACATGTAGGGTGAACATTGTTAATTTTAAGAGTTATTTGAAATACGCTTAGGATTAAAACATGGTGTGATGACAAATAAAGTCAGAGCATGCACCATTTCCTACTATAAATCCATTGTACAAAGAATATAGATCAAAAATGATTATATCGTAATAAAATTACAAACGATAATGTTCCGACCATAATTCGTTCACCTATAAATGCCTAATAACGATAATGAGATATTAATTCTTCATTCAGCTTTCTGTGCGCAATACCAAGGATTGATCACGAACGACCCGAATTTATATACAATGGATCAAGTCACAGTGCAGAAAGGGCATGAAAAACGATAAAGCTATACACTTACATCACAAAACTAATATCGCTGTAAAATTTGTCTTGTGCACAAGTGCAATAAATTATACAAAAAAAAACCGTGTGAATCTGAGAATATTGACAATTTTATCTGATAACAGGCGTCTCTTTAATGAACGCCGCATTTAGAAATGACA
>SCLF01101374.1:0-11009 GCA_004367975.1 Mesochordaeus erythrocephalus
CGGGGAAAGCCGGATAACGGAGTTGATCCAACTTGACCTGATCCTCCTCACTAAAGGAGATGGCATGCCGTGGACATTGCCGGCCATGCGAATGGGGGGTTGGTCGGAGGACTTCACGAAGACAAGATTTCGGCTGGTAAACGCGAAGGTATCGCTCATGAAGAAAGGCTATGAGTTTGTCAGAAGAAAGCTAAATCAGCTGGACAAATACGGAGAGCCAGATCAGCTGGAGTATGAATACACTCAAGAGTTAGAGGCGAGAAAACAAGAGCATTTCCTAGGAGTGCTAAGTGCCGCGAGAGAGTGGGCGCAGAAAGCACAGGAGAATGGAGCTAGATGTGAGAGTAAAATCGATCATCGAGCTGATGGAAATAGAAGGATTAACGAGTCTGGCACAGACGGCAGTGATCCTAAATATTCCAAAGGAATCTGGCAAAAACGTGGTAATTTCCCAGCGTGGACGCCGTAGAAAGTGCGAGAATTCTGGTTAGAAATGGCGTTCAGATGAGCGATTATAGCCATCCTAAAGGAGAAAGGCACGTAACTTATGATACTGGCGGTGCAAGTAAGAAACCGAGAAAAGTGGTCGCAACAGGAGACCCTGGACTGGAAGTTTTCCATAACAAGGGATGAGGAACTTAAAAGGGCTATGCACACGAAACTCATTGAGACAGATTCGCAAAGAAATTAGGTCCAGACTTGATACGGGTGTTCCGAAAAGCAATGTTTAACATAATCCGGAAGCAGGAAAAACATTCACTAGCAAAAATGCGAAATCAACTGACAAGATTTATGCTTCAGTTGATGCTTCAGTTCACAAGCGAGAGAAAATCGTATGGACCACCTGATTTGAATTAGAGGTAAAACCTAAACAAATGGAAATAGTGGTCAGGCAGCTAAGAAATGAGATAAACGTCTGGAAAGAACCCAAGGAGGTGAGGAGATGCACATGCAGGCAGTAAGTCAAGGTGAGACAGTGTTCATTTTCGATGTGGAAAACTGGATAACTGGAGAAAGAAAACAGCGCAGGGACTCCTTGTCAAAACCAAAGGCGAAGCTGTTAAAATAACGAGATGACCTGGTAAATATGTCGGTTGAAGAATTAGCGATATATGTCATGTTCCAAATTTCGAATGAGGGATTGTACGATTCATACGAGGGAGATAGGAAATCTGACGGAACAATTATAGGCAGATTACTCGAGGTTAAACGAGATTATCAGATGCCGCCAAAAAATTCATCAAGTGGAGCCGGAAAAACTGTTCCCACTAATAGACACTTTTCCGGGCTATCTTCCGGAGTGGAGTAGGGAAGAGGGGAAGATGATATATTCCAGGATCCGAGAAGCAGCGTAAATGTGGGACAATTGACGTATTTCAATGATGCCTTGAATGTGTGCCTAGAAGAAGATTGTAAAATGAACTGGCCAAGCAGATTTGATAGAAAGAGAGGGTAAAATGGAAAGCGTGCCAATGATGGCATACAAAACGGACCAAGGAAGGATTTCCTTCACAAGAGACAGGGAGGCAACGGTCCCCCAAAGAGATGCGTTCCAGAATCAAAGGACGTTACTTAACCTTACCCCGGCTCGAAAAACGTTGATGTTCGAAAAATACGCGTGCTCGATTCAATTCGAGAGCAGCCTGAGACATTTCAACTATAAGTTGGATGGCACACGGGGGATGTTAGAAACAGAACGGACCAATTAGATTAATTCTATCTGGCCTTTGGTTTTCTCCATATGGTGAAAATTGGAGTCGAAAATTAAGCAAGGGTTATAGATCTAGCGGAAGAAAAGATCGGGGATCTAGAGCTGGACGAAATGAATAAGATAATGGTCGCACTTAACAGCAGAAAAACAAAGCTGGGAAGTATGAAAGGGCCCAAAAGAGAGTAGCGCGACTAAATTGCTCAGAAGAGGAAGCAAGAAAGAGACGCGAACATATCGTGGATGGAAAGACGATACTCCACACGTAGATAGAAATGATGTAGGTGGTTAACCGATTGGAAAATTGGGAATTAAGGTGCTCTGGTTCAGCACGGGACAGCTTCACCAAGGGCGTTGGCTAAGAGCGGTGAAATTTATGATGTAAGAACTGCCGGATGACCTGATAAAGAACCATGTGGCAGGACATACATAAGATGCACTGCGGGGAGAAAAATCATCTACGCAGATATTCTGGATACGGAACTAATTCTGGTCAACTTGAGACGAGAAAATGAAGGAAAACTAATGAGAGATTTGAAGGGGGACTCGGAAATTGCCAAAAATAACAGGCAAAGAGACCTTATTGACTGGAAGATTGGGTCTTTAGAGATTGACACGTTTACCATGGAAATTAGTTTTCTCATATCAGATGACGGGAACCCGTTTTCGAGTATCTTGCAACCGCTGGTGACTTCGGATTCTGGTCATCAATAGCCATGCCAGGAAACATGAGATACTGGAAAAATAAAGACATGGGAAAACATCATTTCACAGCGAAAGGAGTGAAGAAAGGGAAAATCAACCCGGGACAGAGAAAGAGAAATCTCTTTGAGCTCATGGACGACAAGCACATCCTGGATACAACGGTAAAAATGCAACTCGAAAGGGAGTCGGACGCAAGGACCATAGTCTGGAAAAACTGGAAGGATATGGAAATGCAATTTGTCACGGCGATTCCTGCGAATTATTTCCTGACTAAGGAGGAAAATAGATAAAAAACAGAAACAGTTGGCCAGACAAATATGGAGGCATTATCCATCCAACTGCTCAAAACTTACACAGAGTGGAGACAGGAACCGAGTGGTCGAATTGGGCAGCCTTGGATTCCGGTGGGTTTTTGGCTAGCACAAAATGGCACGAAGGAATTTTCGCAGACGGTGAATGTGGAAAAGTACTGGGATGCGCTGCTCGAGGAAAATGACCCGATGAAGGAAATTTTGCAGTTAAATGAAAATATCCCGGGAAATTCACGTCCGAAAGGGAGTGAGAACTGACGGAAAGTTTTCCTATTATGATCGTGGACGAAAAAAGAACGGTACGACTAGTATCGGCGAAAAGTAACCTGAACTGGAACCAAACGGTGGCACGAGAACGGCCAAGGAAAGAGGGGACAGATCAAACCAGGACAAAGTTTGAATCGAAGAAAATACACCCTAAGTACTATAAAACGGTTGCGGGGAAAAGAAAGCAACAAGAGGGAACGCAAGATCGTCAGAACGTGAAAGAATGGCTGGAAAGATGGGAAAACCCAGAGATGGAAATGGAACGAATAGTTCGGAAGTTCAAAGCCAGAACACGCCTGAGGCGAAGAAACGTCACGGTGGCTTGTGCCACATTGGGGGCAGCTGTGGATTACGCCAAATCCCTCGGATTTCTCTATCGGCCCAATTACATCGATACGGATGGTCAATGGCTTTATATACAACCGAGTCCCTTGAAATGCCACAAGTAACATTAACAATTCAACCGACGAACAAGGTTTTATTGATAAAGTCACCCGGGCAGGCTTCTACGATATCCTACGGATCACAAGGGACATCTATGGAGCAAGGCGGGAAGGCATGAGAAGTGAAGTTGCAAGAAATGAGCTTTGGCACATGATGGAAATTATAAACCATGAATTCATCGGGCGAGTCCAGCGAGAACAACCGTTGGTCCCGGGGGAAGGAATCTTAGCGAACGAAAGAATAACTATCGACATGCAACAAGCGCAGATAGTGAGACTAACTTCGGACAACAATAAACTTGACCACAAGTTGGACGAGGTCATGCAGAAAGCATCCCAGCTCGAACACAATCAGGTAGCACTCCACTTGATGGAAATGGATGCGGACGAAAAACTTGAGACGTTCAAGGGAGAAATGAAACTCATGGAGGAGGAAAACACCAAACTGCTTGAAAAAGTACGATTCAAGCAGTGGAGAAACTTCCCGAGGAAATTTCGGTAGAAATTCCGGAGTTACAACGTACATCCACACGAGACTGTATCATAGACGGTTTACGTGGAACTCGAGCACGAAGCCGAGGAAAACGAGAAAAAAATTGAGGCGACCGTACAATCACTGGAACGCCGAAACGGAAAAAATCAAGGCATCTCAGATCGATTAACAGCAATCGAGAGAAAATGAAGTGGGCGTTGGACAAAAACGAAAAATATGAGCAGGAAGTCCGAGAGTTAACGGTACGACTGGAAACTCAAGTTCAGCGGAAGGGGAAAAGGAAGCGTAAAACGAGGCCAAGAAAAGAATGGATTGCGTCGAGAAAAAAATGGACGCGGAAATTGACAATAACGTGGAGCCAACGGAACAACGTTCGGGGTGGCAGATAGTGAGAGCCTCGGAATTCATATTGGTGAATATGCAATTGGAGCAGACAAACCAAGCAAAAGTAATCCTCGTAATCTTCGAGGTGTGATTTCGAGGTGATCACAGTGTGATTTTTAAAGTTTTGATAACGGACGACCTCAAGACTACAGAGAACATGTTCGATCATGTCGAACTAGCCAAGTACGTAAGAGTAAGAGAAAGCTCGTCTTCGGAGAAAAAGGGACACTCATGAAAAACGGACAAAAAAAACGGAAACGGAAAACACGGACAAACAAAACGGACAAACAAAAACGGTTTTTTGTTTGTCAAAACGGAAAAACGGACGCTCATGATTTACTTTATAGCAAAGAACGCGCGGAGAGCGATCAAGAACTACCGACCATACTAGAGGAAATGCAGAAAGTCCTGAATGAAATAGGCTCGGATTCGTCGGATATAGTGGCGCTTCAATTAAGAAAGAAGGTGCCAATCGTGAAAAGAAAAAAGCGAAACGACGTAAGAAATCTCCGATCCTTCAGACCGTTGACGAGTGAAGAGGAAACTTGCGAACCAAACAGCGAGAAAGAGGATCAGTAAGATCGGGAATTACGGAATCATCCTTCAACTCAGAACGAGAAAGGCGATTATCAGATCGTGGATCAATGGAAATCCACGGGATAACCCACCAAGAAGAACGGGTGGAAAGGAGTCGGTAAAGACTTCGTTTGTAGAATTACCAAATGAGTCAGCAACGGCTGATGAATGAGGACCAGACGGCAAATAAACTTATCCTGGAGATGGAAACTGCCAACAAAAAGTCCAAACGGAGCGTACACGGATGCTAGTGCGTTTGCATACTACTTCTTCTGTTAAGTCTCTTCTGAAACATTCCGGATTAGCAGGAAATCTTACTGTATTATATCTTGCCTTTATATATCTGACAAAAAATATATAAGCATTAGTTAATGAATTGTTATATATTAAAGGATTATTGATAAGGATGATCTGATAATCGGAAGAGAAAGCCGACCGGGAAAGAGATATAGAAATGAAGTGGCAAGCGAAAATAGAAAATATCAGGTAGAGAAAAAATTCTTGGGATCTTGGTTAAAATCGGGACATCTCATGATGTGGCATATTCCTTGGGAGGCAAGGAGGAATCTCGTAGAGCGAGAAAAAAACATGGCATTTGTCAAGTCATGGCATGTCAAGACGTGTCATATTTCCTTGTGAGGCAAGGAGGAATCTCGTGGCCAAAAAGAACATGACGTGGCATTTGTCAAGTCATGACATGTCACGACGTGGCATATTTCCTGGCAAGGCAAGGAGGAATCTCGTGGCGAAAAAGAACATGACGTGGTATTTGTCAAGTCGTGGCAAGTCACGACGTGGCATATTTCCTTGCGAGGCAAGAAGGAATCTCGTGGCCAAAAAGGACATGAAGTGGCATTTTCAAGTCATGACATGACATAATGTGACATATTCCTGGGGATTCAAGGAAACTCAGGGAAAATAAAAATGCTTTCAGACGCACAGACGGGAAAGTGGTAAAGTACAACGTTCGGAAGTGGCAACAATGGACGAGAATCACCGAGGCGGGAAAGATAAGGGAAGATGAAGGAAATTACACTCATGAGGGAACATGAAAAAACAGAGTTACAGACGCCACTAGTCTTGGCGGCTCTAGACACAAAGCCAAGAAGCTGTTTTGACGGCGGAATTATAAAGACGATGGAGGAACATTCAACGCCGTGCAAAATCGAGGGATTACAGCGAATTCTGGAATTAATCAAGCAGAATGATAGACTGTGTAAACAAGGAAAGCAGGAAGATAACGTCTTTTAAATTTGAAAACCTCATGTTCAAATACTTCGGAATGCCATTTGGGTTACCGAAAGCACCGGCAATTTTTCAACTAGTGAACCTCATAGTGATAAACTATATAAGAAGACCAGGTACAATGGCGTCCCTATACTTAGACGACAGACTGTTCATGGATACAACGGAGACAATGGTGCAGGATGAAACGAGTCAAATGCATTCGGAAGCCCCTGAATTGTTTTATGGGAACAATGTTGATAATAGCCGCGGGGGTTTTATATCGTTGGACAAATCGGTGACAGACCCACAGTATGAACTCCAATTTCTAGGCATGCAAATAAATTCTTGGCTGGGCACAATTGAGGTGCCAGAAAAAAAATTGATACAATTTGTGAAATTATGTCGAATACTGCAGCAAAAAGACAAAATGTTTCTCTAAGACCTAGAAATGCTGAGAGGGATAGCAGTAAGCTTCCAAGTAGCATGCAGCAAAATGAAATGCTACATTAGGCAGATGACGCGAGTCATCACAATTGCAAACAGAATGAATGATAACTGGGCGCAAAACGATGAGGAAGTTCACAGTCGATGCCATGGTAACACCGGATAATACGAAATGTTAGAAATTCATCACATGGCAAATGGACGAGCAGGCTTGGGAGACTGATTTCTTCACAATGACAACTGCGAAATTACGGGGGGAAATGGTATACGTATTCCCGCATTCAGGAAGGAAAGTGGTACGATTTTCCAGCATTAACAATGATCCCGTCGGACGAAAAACACACCATCATTTAATGTAAAGCCACATGCAACATTATGGCTATGCTGGAATTGCTAATTTGTGAAAAAAATGCTCGCACGATTGTGCCAAGAAAGGAGCAGAGAAATAAAGTATTATTTTAGAGAATGAAGATCGGACATGGATCGAATAGGAATCTCGAGAAGGACAAAGATGAAACTAGACTTGTCGCGAAAAAGCATGACGCAGCACTTTTTCATGCACTGAAGAAAGTATGACGCAGCAGAATCCAGTAAGAAAAATGCGAAAATGAAACGATACAAACGGGATGTTAGTAAATACTCCAACCTGGCAGGAAACACACATACAAAATGAATTTGCCAAATCTGTTAAAATTAATAACACCTTGTGAAAGGAGAGAAAAAAATATAACGTTTATAAAGATTGTAATCAGCGAATTACGGTTTCAGCTCAATGACGTTCGGAGCCATGAGAGAACGCAGAGAGAAACATCTGGATAGAGCCAAGCAAGGGATGTCAACGCCAGTTAACGTAACACAGGACGTAGACATCAAAAGACTCGACGTACAAGGCCAAGTGGCACAAGAAAATGAAGGAGTAGTGAAGCTACTTGAACGGGCGAAAGATAGATCAAAGCTGGCCCTGCAACGAGCGGAACTAGCAGAAAACACACTACAAAGCAAGTTAGAAAGACATGAGGAACTGAAAGCAGGAGCAACTCCGCAAAGCCAAAAGGACACCAGACTTCTGGCACTAAAAACGGAGGATCTGTTAGATAAACATACCAAAGCAAGCAGACAAAGGTTGATAGAGTTAACGAATTTCGAAAGGATAACCGGCAGCAAAAATAAAAGGAGAATATCCGATAGTAAAGCGAGGATCGCAATACTTCCAAAAGTGGTCTCAGCACCATCTTACCTGGTCAAAATGTTGCCAGATCGGGAAAATTACAAAGATCTATATCTGATGATATATAGAATGCTAGTTGACGATCAAGAATACGCAGGTCATGACAAACTAGTGGCGTTATTACGGCGATATCATCAAAGTTTCCCGGACAGCTACCAATTATACACTGGATTCGGGCAGCAACCATGGAGGATTTGGACAAACAAAAAATGTCCGGCAGATATACCAGAGCGCAAATGACAAGGCAGTCAAACCAGGTCCGGAAACGAACGGACATGTTGGTATCCGACGCAACAATGGAGGCGTCCAAACATCTTGGGCGAATGAAAGAGCTAGCTTATGGACCACTGCGAGCGAAATTGATGGAAATACATCGACAAGAAGCTCGTGGAGATGAAATACTGCTGAAAGTGGGGGAACAGCCACAGAAAATATTCCAAGTACTGCACAATAAAGCGGAGAAACCGCGTTATGTGGCACGGGCAGCGCCAAAAAGGGAATTGCAGGATAAGTCATTCAGAAATCCGGCGCCGTATAAAAGAACGGACAACTACCGAGGAACCTACAGAGGACGAGCGGGTACAGGCCGAGGCAACAATACGTACAGAGGGTCCGCGAGAGGAAGCATAGGATTCCAAGGAAATGCAGAAACATCACGACCAGTAGAGAAAGTCGGAAGCAAGGAAAATAATGCCTACCAACAACGAAGTAAGTCCTCCAGTTCAAGGGGAACGGTCAAGCCAAAAGTCTGGGCCATCCCAAGTGAAGTGATAAAGCAAACGGTAGAAATACTAAACCTGAATAATTAAGGTTAATTCACAGACGCTGAAAGGCGAAATACAATTTCATTGACAGTCCAATTGGACCAAGACAGGCTGAAAACCTAATACAATATATTAAATCGCAGAATCGTCAGCCAAATCCAGTTCAGATCTGTAGACTTAGGAACTTTGTATTACACAATATTACTGTAGACTATGAAAACAAAATACTGTTTGAAGCGAAGGTTAGGAGTTTTCAACAAGGTGTAGCATTGCGAACGAAACCCAGGAAAAACCATGCACCGGTTATACGGTGGTAGAAATTAAGACGGCTAGCTAAGGCATTATGGGGAGACACTTCAGCTATTTAGACAAGCTATTTAACAAAGAAACCACAAGCACGATAACATACTTGACCCTTTTTTACCGGCTGTAGATGGATAGACGCGTGTCGTTTGCAATGGCAAGACGAATGTCCAAGGCCAACCTAACGGGAAATAGACGAGAGGCGTTAACCATAGCAGAGGCGAAAGTAGAATCTTGGGATTGTCGGGTGACAGCATTAGATAGGTGGTGGTCATATAGAGGTAGGCCATCCAGTAGATATATGTTCTCAAAAACTGACAAACATTCTACGGGGGACAATTTCCAATTTCAGATTAAGCAAAAATCAAAGGATTTGGATATGTCTAAATCACCGTGAAAATGCACAGGGAGGAATACCTGCTGAGTCACTCTATTAGCTCTAGGAATGGATGCGGCAACAGTGACGCGTCATCTAAGATGGGTTAGAAACCGCGAAATGCTGAATTCGTACGCAGGGCTACACCTTACGCAGCTAAACTCGGCGCCAGCAATGATTCTAGCGCGGAATTTACGTAAAAATAAACTGAAAATTCAACAAGCACTCTTGGATTAGGAGGAAAAAAGGCTTAAAATTATTATATTTAAAAATGGCGGAATGCGCAACGTATATCTTCAGCAGCTACATCGACGTGGTGTTGGTGAGTCAAATAGCGGAAGTACAGCCAATGGTACGATTCCTGCTACACATAACATTGACATAAACGGAAAAAAGCACGAAAACTTCACGTTTGTCATTTATCTGGTAAAAGCGTGCGTACTGGGATCGTTGACACTCGATTGGTTCATACCAATGACATTCGGGCTGTTTAGCGCATATCAGTTGAAACTCCGTGACCTCAAGGAGTTATATGCTCGGAAAGCGAGCACAGATCAGCTAGACATCAAGCTGGAATGGCCGAACGAGTGCAAAAAGTGACCAAATCTGTATGACCAAAGGCTCTGCATACCGCTGCATTTCAATGAATTATAAGGGGAAGCGGTGGAACTACTGATGAGTAAATAGAAGCAACTGGCGAAAGGAAATCTGGACGAACAAGGCATGTCTCACCTGTTAGAGCTTATTGCAAAGTCGAAATAGAAAAGCAAGCGGAAAAATCCCACGTTATTACCCAACTGATCTCACGAAAATAGGATAATTCTCACTGACCTTCAGTAAAACCAAAGAATAAAAATGCACGAATCTCTTGAATGATGAGTTAGTTACTAACAAATGCAGAATTCCGGCATGACAAGTAGGAAAAATAAGCTACGAAGGTAGAGCAAGAAAATAGGCAGGAAATAAACGCTTGGCACGCAGAGAAAGAGAAAAGGGTGTTAGGACATGGTTGCCAAGTGGTAACATGTCAGGAAGTGACAGATTCCTCGAGCAGGCAAGGAGGACATGTCATGTGGCATATTTCCTTGCGAGGAAAGGAGTAATCTCGTGGCTAAAAAGGACATAAAGTGGCATTTGTCAAGTCATGACGTGGCATATTTCCACGCGAGGCAGGGAGGAACCTCGTGACCAAAAAGAACATGACGGGTCATGACGTGGCATATTTCCTCGTGAGGCAAGGAGGAACCTCGTGGCCAAGAATAACATGACGTGGCATATTCCCTTGTAAGGTAAGGAGGAATCTCGTGGCCAAAAAGAACATGACGTGGCACTGTCAAGTCATAACATGTCACGACCTGGCTTATTTCCTTGCAAGTGGCGTCATGTTATGACGGGCCATACACCTTGCGACGCAAGGAGAAACCTCGCGATGACATGACAGGAAAAATGGGCAATAAATAGTTACGAGAAATAAGCGCAAGGCCAAAAAATGGCGCAGATGCTAATCCTCAGAACAACCTCTTTTGAATGGACTAAAATTGGGGTATCGATAACTGATTAATCGCAGTCAAAAAAAGCCATTACTAAGAGTGCGTTACTACAGGTTATTTAAGGAACAGAGATTAGTGAGTAATGCGGTTGAGATCAAGATGGATTAAACGAAAGAACCAATCAGAACACAGTTACCTGATTCCGCTAAAATGAAGCGTGTGCCTGGTTCTGGTTTTATTATCAAGCTTAACAGAGGGGGACATCAAGTACTACGAAAAAAGCCATTACT
>SCLF01101485.1:0-11006 GCA_004367975.1 Mesochordaeus erythrocephalus
ATCAATAGGCGCGTCAACATACGATCAATAGGCGCGATCAAACATACGAATGGTAACTAATGGTGACTTAATTCAAGGACTACGCACAAAGACTTATCGGACAATTCTAATAATAACTGTGTTCAGACAAATAAGTTCATCAGTGTAAATAAGCCTGTAGAAAAATTCATTGTTTTCTTGCACCAAAGAAAATTCGTAATATTAGCTAGGAGTAACAAGTACTATATCAGTAGGAGTACGAACTGGGTCAAATTGAAAAAAAAAATTGAAATCAATGAGCTTAAATAATAAATTGAGCTTAAATATTAGCTCGCTTGGTCAAATTAGTTCACTATGAAGCATGCGGGCTACGCGAAACTCACATGCATTAAGTCTGTTCTGTGTGGGACATAAGTTTCTGCGATAATTACCGAAACTCTTCTTTCTAGATACGAGTCTCACCGAAAAGGGCCTGTTTGGGCAGATTCAGGATATAGCAGGCTTCCATATTTGGACCAAATTACGCCTTGAATTCAGAACCTGGATTATTATAACGGTCGTGTCTCCGATATATTAGAGAACAGCCAAAAACGACCGAAATGTATGGATCTACAGACCTTCGGGGAAATCAATTAAAGTCTAGATAGATTCTTAATATGCCATGAAATCATTAGCTCGATAAAATAATATTCTCGTATGTTAATCTCATATACTTAGTCCAAATCTCTCTCCCATATTCAATAAACCAACGTTCATTTTAATATTTAATTTATGAAGTTATTGTAATACTATAATACGAGAGTGAATATAGGATATTAACTGTGGCTTTTACTGAATCCGAAATCATTCAATGTCTAATTATTACTAATGGCGAACATATCTCTGATACGAACGAATATATGCTTGAAAAGTGTGGGTTGCTGGTGGAGGACGGGCTGGTTCGAATCCTCGCCAAACCCTAATATTTTTCGAGCATATAAATGGTAATTTGTGTTAAGATGTAGAAAAACCCAGTACCTGTTATGTATGAAAACCTAGAGATGGAGTTATATTCGAACTCGCGGCCTTTGTATCCTAGACAGCATCACTCAAAACCGAGCCCTCCGACTCCTCTCATTACCAAACAATTCATGGCTCTAGCCAAAACCTTAACCCCACACAGGTCAGTACCAAAACTTCGAACACAACGATCGAGCGGAGGTTTTGAGGCAATTAGATTTTTACCACTTTCGTAAACCTAAATTTAGGCATTTAAACACTTCAGGTAGAAAACATTCAATGTCCAAAATGCATAACAGACTATAGCGGAAATATTGCCTAAATTTAGGCTTACGAAAGTGGTAAAAATCTAAATGCCTCAAAACCGCCACCCGATATCCTTTTGGGAATTAATCAGGATTTGTCGAGAAGCTGAGACCCTACCGCTGTGTCAGTTAACGGCAGACTATTGTAACATGCCTCGAATTCGTTCATTTCAGCTCATTATAAAACCACGGCTTAGATTGTTAAGTGACATTGATGTGCAAAAAGCCATTTTCACACAAGGTCTGGGGCCAAATTACAAAAACGGATGTCCTTCTCTTCAACTGACCCTTCACTAGGTGACTCGGCGCAATAAAACCAAGTCATGAGAGCCTCCCTTAATCAGTGGCGGAATGATAGAATTTAGTACTTGAGAAATAATAATAAAACTAGCTGGGAAAGTCGCATTGTTTCCCATAATCACAGCCAGTTGAACTTACCCTTAACAAATGTCAAGTACTTGGAAATCTTTAGTTATCAGTAACGCATATCAGCCCCATGGAAATCACAGGAGGATTATTTACCGTAGTGTATGGAAATCTGACTTAATTTATTAGATTGTAGGTCTAAATATAGCGATTTGAATGAAATGAACTTCAACCCTTTTTCACTGAATTTTACGGCGTTATTTACGGCCACAATCTGTTCATAATTACTGCCTAGAACTCTTTCCGACTTTAATCCTGTTATATTCCCTATTTTCACATGTTTCCTTTTTCCAATAATCAAGACCTCGATGTAGTCACCTTATGGTTAACTAGGAGAGCGGTTCCATTAACCAATATATACCATACGTTCTTCATTTGGCGATCGGGGTCCCTCTTTCTCATTTGTCTCGAAAACCATACCTTGTATCGCTTTGAAATTTAGCATGATTGAAAATGTATCCTGACCCGATTTTAGAATTTAAAGGCACTTATTTCGCAAAGCTATCCCTGTAATTAAAGTTCAATGTTGGTAGAATTTTTTTTAATGAATTCGGTACCCAAATATAATTCCAAGGTACGGTTATTGAGAGTATAACATTCATGTTGACAGCGCTACTGTACTAACACCAAAGTATACATTTTAAAGGAGAAGTCCGTTAGATAGTGTTCAATCTGTGGTTCTAGATCCTTTTTGAGTCGCGCGTCACAGCCTTAGAAGTCTGTATGTGAAATACATAACATTTATATGCAGAGCAACCCGCTATAATTATCCTTTTGATCATTCTAATTAGGGAAAATTAAGTGCAATTAAATTAAATCCGTTTCCTAATGTATTTGGTAAAAACTCCAGCAGATACCACACTTGCCTCTTTTGATGAGAGCCGTACCTCTCACATTTTTCTCGAAAGCCATTCATGGAATTTTTTTTAAATTTTGTGTGATTCAAGATTTATTCATTGCCGACCTAATGGTATGTCTCTGTTGAAAATATCGCTATTGGTTTGTGGAAAATAGCGGCCAAATGGAGCCTTGTATAAAGTCATTTGTACTTTTAAATGCCATTTTCTCAGCTGAAAATGAATTTTAGGAATTAAAAACAAGCGTCTACCATTATATTTTATCAGTGTATCCAATGCAACAAAAAATTAAGTTCCAAGTACTTTAAATAGTATAATACGGCAAAAAGTATATTTTTGTCTCCCTCCCTCTTTCAAATTTTCTGACGTTCTGTAGTTTATCACACGAACGGGTGACTACTTAAAAACAAAAATTTAGACCATTAGATCTTTAATGAACTAGTCTTTAATGGTGCAAAATTCTAAACAATATCCTACATATTTTGGGCTAAAACTGGAAGAAATAACAAGCTCAGTTTTCATTTAGTGTAAAAGCTTCCGACTTTAATTACTATATATGAAGATATATAATATGCATGCTATTGTTTTGAACTTTTGCACGATTAAAGTCTAGTTCATTAACTAGCTATTGTACTAAATGTTAGGTTAATACAGTCGCTGGTTTAGTAATAAATTGTTGAACGTAGTAGGGATGGGAGGACCGAGCGACAGAGTAAATTTATTAGCCCCTAAACTGCCGTTTCCATATGGCAATCTCCAAAGTTAATCGACACGCTGAACAAATTCAACCTTAGCTTTGCAACGTTATACATTTGATTCTGAAATATTCATGAGTATTGATGGTAGAGGGTAAACGCCGAAAATAAATACACCTTTTGGCGTATTTTACTACTTATAGCAATTCTAACTATTTTTTTGTTTCATTAGATAAACAGCTATAATTTAATGTTGCACATTTTATTTAATTCATAAAATACACTTACGCCTGAAAAAATGGCATTTAAAGTTGATCTTATCCATAGAATTAACAAATAATGCAATTACCTTCTTCCTTAGTGCATGGCTTCTAGAAGACTAATTTACAAGCTAAATAAATCAGTTAAATATATCATGTTGATAGCATCAGACATTCTAAAATATTTTGAAATTGTATGGTATCATTGGACGCAAACGGATGTCGGCTACATTTATTCTCAAGTGGTCGACCCAGAATTCCTAACCCGTTATGTATGCCCGATTGGCTCGAAGGTGCGCCTCTTCGACGCGTCATGACTCCAGTTTCAATTTTTCTCAAAGGACCGACCCCGAATTCTTAACACGTGACCCAGTTATAACCCAAAAATGGAATTACAAATTTTCAGAAAGTGACAAAATCACGGCTTTTTCACTTTTCTATTTTGTTATCATTTAGAAAACATGCCACGATCCCAAAGTATGTTCACTAAAATTCGACTCGAAGCAACCGCGTAAACACTAAAATACCGGACTAAATGTATCTATTTGGACAATATAATTGCGAGGTCCATAGCTTTAAAATAAATAATCGCAGTATGTTTTCGATCTTTTTATTGGACGCCCAGGGGCCTAATTAATCTAGCACGATTTAGTTCGGTGAGCTGCCATGCCCCATGAGTTTAGTTCGGTGAGCTTCCATGCCCCATGAGTTTAGTGGGGGTTAACTGTACGACGCAGTATAATTCTAGATATTCTGGGAACAGCTTCGGAACCGCGAAGCTGCTACCTGGCATAGGGGGGAGGGAGTCAATTTGGACAGGGGTTGTATCAATACTTATACGTGGCGTAAGTAAATATGGCACTCGTTGGTTAATTCTTGCGTCACTGCTTTGTTAGCCATCTTGAAGACCTAGGACCACCAAGTAGCGGAAATGCACTGATACAATAACAATTGGTAATTAATTATTATGAAATAATACGAAACGTATCTGCTATTAAATAATATTAAACTACACAAGCACTGGGTGTTGACCTATACTAGAACATACCGCTTTCGCAACTGGTCTACCAACTGCTAAATTCGAGTACTATTTGGTTAATTACGTTTAATTATTCGCGTTTATGGTCATCGATTAACAAATTATTAATAGGAAGTGTTCTGAAAGTTTTATTTTTTTTGTAGGTGACATTTTCAGTGTTAATTGTGTTAGTGTTCTTTTCGGACCTTTCCTTTATCGGAACCTGGCCTGCCTTCGTTTGCTTTTTCAGTAAGATTTTCTGGCCGTCATTTTCACTCTCACTAGGATCTTCCACACGACATGTCTACATTCGATCTATCATATACTCCATTTCCTCATCTTCTGATCTTATTCGATATTTTAAACCTAATGTTTCTTTTTTTTGACGCCATCAGCAAAAAGTTTTTGGCTCATATTCAAACAAAAATTCAAACTAAAAAAATAAGGCCTGTTTTGACAACTCTATTGGCTATTTTACTTTCAAACTTCTTTCAATCCAACGTATTAACCCGTGATGTAATTGAGTCCAGGATACCTATTTTCGAAGTCGGCTGCAGCAGCCTAGGCTTGAGTCATTGAAATTTTTACCACAGTTTGATCAGCCACCTCTTCTGTGACATAACCTTTTTCGGATCGAATAAGTTCTTCCAACTGCGATATGTCACCTCCATTGTACCAAATGCAGATAAATCTAGTGGCTGCAAATAGCCAGTAGCTTTTGGTGGTATTAATTGAATTTGTAAATTCTCATATTTGCTATCAATTTTCTGCGGCTAACTGTTGTCACAAAAAAGACAATATTTTCTGTTCATGGTTTTTTTCTTGGCTATCCATCTTCCGGGTACATATGTGGTTACCTATCAACGAGTTAAACTGAAAATAAAGCAACTTAGATTGACCTCCAGGAATATCAATCTTCTTAGTTACAATTTTGGCATTTATTTTTTTCGGTCGAAGGTTTTACTTGTTTGTGAAATAAGCACGAGCTTAAAACCTAATCGATTTGCTGCACTGATTGTTGGAACCAATGAGAATCGTTTTGTGGAATTCTCCATTTTTGAGAAGTGTTGTTGCCGTTTATCGATATTAGTGGTTTTGCTCTGCTGATAGTATTGGAACCCACATTCATACAGGTTTAATTCCTAATTACCAAGTGGTCTTAATTGACAATCTAAACATTCTCTGCCGTTCCTGCCATATAAAATGTTGTGCCTTACTGTCCTCATGACAGGAGGAAACGAAGCTGGTTACACTCTGTAAAAATTTCCTTTTATGGTCCAGATATGATGTGGCATAGGTCTGATATTTGTTCCGCGTTATAGAAGTGTTTAGTTAAGTACCATAGAAAGTCTAATCACTGTAAAAACCGTAAATGGCTGTAAATAAAACGAATAATTTGCATGCTAATAAATATGTCTAAAAAATATCAGGCTTATTGACAGTACGCAGAATAAACCAAAGCTAAGAGAAGAGTATCGAAGATAAACAGCGGAAACAGAAAGCGCACAGAATTCAAGTAAAAAAGGAGAAATGGAGCATGGGGCGATAGGGCAATCAGGACCTAGACCAAACTCTTGTTAGTTATAAAATAACGAAGAGTGTGGAGCTAGATCCTGGGAGGCACTAGAGGTCCATTAAGAAATAATTTCGGGAGGAGGACCGTGGGAATTTCTGGGGACCCTATATAACCAACCGTTTTATGATATTCGGTATTCAATATTTGTATATTATCTCTGAGTCAACGCGCGCACCACACTAACAACGTACATGGAAAAACGGTTGACAACGGTTGATAATGAAAACCACTACTTTTATACGGACTTATTTTTACTTTTGTATTCAAGTCACGTGCTGCTCGTGGTTTTACTTCCTATGCTGATGTCACTATTTGCTTGCTCCGACAACTACACAATGGCTTCATCTTAGTTCAATCTACTTTAAAAATGTAAATTTTGAAATCCCACTTTCGATTAAAAATTGACAATAATTTATTTTATATTATCTGTCTTCCACCTCCCTCTGTCTCCCCCTCCCTGTTTCTTCCTCTACTGCGTTCGTTCACTTTCTACAGGGTCTCTAAAGTTGTTTGAATACAAAATGGCATTTTGGGTATCTACAGTTAACGTTCTTTATGGCCATACTACCGATTTTTTGGGCAAAACCTGCCCCTCCTATACGGTAGCCCCCAGCAATTCCCAAGCGTTCAGATTCCTCCTTCGCTCTCTCACATTTACACGGTTTGGGCGGTGATGTAATGAAGGGGGTTCTTCCAGTAATTTGACAATTTTCCATTTTCACCTCAGTATTATGTCTGCTGTCCGCTCACCCTCGATTCCTCTTTCCAAAAATGCCTTTCTTTGTAATCCAGTGTTATCCCCATTATCTTACGTTCCGATTATATCCGGCATACTTAATACATTCTCGATTTCTGTATCCCCCTATGTTTGTACATATGGATGTCGCACTCTATATGAAAATATTCCCTATAGTTTTGATGAAATGCCCGTTACCCACCACCACCCCATAGCGACTTCAGCCTGATTTCTGCACAAGCCAATAGGTTGTATGTGCTTATGTAGTCTCCTGGTAATGTACGGTTTTTATTCTAATTAATCAACTAACACTTTCCACTGACTTTTAGCTAGACAGACGTGGATGAATGACTATTTAAAAAGCGCCTGTTTATGGTCTGTTTTCGGCATGTCCAAATTGCTGCATTTAAAACAGGTCTTCATTGTATTATTTTCTTTAGTGTTATTTTGGCAAATTTCGTATAATTTTCGGTCTATGAAATTTCCTATATGGAGTTCAGGTGATACTGAACCAGTTTTACGAGCATATACAACAAACTGACTACTTGGTAAGTTATTTGGAAGGAATATCTTTCGTTCCTGCAGTCAAATTTTGTTTGTTTGATACATTGTAGTTAATGATTATATTTAACACGTATGAGTTCCATAGAAATTCATTGAGAAAACAACGTAATAACCATCAATCAATCAAATCAACCAAACCAATAAAATCGACCAAACCAAACCAATCAAATCTTGTAATGTGAGTGATAAATATTTGTACCGCGCTTTTTGTACCACACTATTTGTGCCGCGCTACTCTCCCCAGAAGGTAACCTGATTCGTTATACACAAGACCAATGTTATTTTTTTTGTTCGGTATGTTTCAGATATGATATTTATCTCAATATCTGTTAAGATTTGCAGTTGCACTTGATACATGCTGGAAGGTAGGGATCAAGAAAAAGAATAACAGTAAATTAATATAGAGTATAATGGTGGAATGTTTTTGGTGATATATAGAATTTCAGAGTATGTTAGAAGATAGGAACTATGATATTATAATATTCTTATATACTCTTATATTATTAGTAGTTGATCGTTGATCTTTCCTACTTTAAATCATTTTTGGTCCTTTCGTAGGCCTTGATCTTGCTAAAAGTCTACTCGTTGCGTTCCACACGTATCAGCGGACAAACACCGAGATCACTCTTCTTGTAGTCTCGTAAATAATATATTCGAAGAAGTATTCATTCACCGATAATATATTATAGCCAATCAATTATGACTTTAAAACGTGAACTGTTTCACCATAGGGAACAATATTGTACACTAAATTGTATTATCGAGTACTCGGAATCGCTTGAAAATGTAAATATGATCTGACTGTGATGTTTGAAAATTCACAGGATTTTCTTTCTGGGATCATTATTTAATTCCTTACTTAAATCCAAGGGTACAGGTTTATAGCGTATGATGATATAGTAAATATTATACGAATTTCTTAGCGAATTCTTACGAATTCACTTTCCTTCTAAATAAGCTATTGCGGTTATTCATTTAGTTAGGATAAATCATTTAACCATAATTCATTTTCATCCATAGTTCAACATTTTTTAATTCTCGGAGCACCTTAGAAACGACTAAGTTCCTCTAGTTTCGTTTATACGTTAGCAGTTATTATATTATAAAGATGATGATTCGCTATTTCCATCTAGTCCATCTTGGAAGAACGATATGTATTTTCACAATGATTATATTCAAAACCTCTCTTTGGTCAACCTATCCTATTGCCAAAGTAAAGTAATAGAAAAGGTCTCTTAGTTGTGGCCTAATTAAGCAATTGTTTGTTTATCGTTTTTAACTTAAATATTTTAGGTATACTAGTCGCTAATTAGTTATTACTTACGCATTTCGTTTCTAGTCGACGACAAAGTCACCTCCGTCTAACCAATTCGTATTATTTCGTCGTGAACGGCATATAATACGTTGTCATGGCGAAGCCGCATGATTGGATCAAAATTTAGACCTTTTATATTCATTGCGCAATTTATAATTTAGTTTAGTTTAATAGTGCGCATATACGTATATTTATCTGAATATTGTACTAGTTATTGTTTTAACCTCATAGTTTATAATTTAGTCGCCCTCTTGCACGTCTATAGCTTAAATAAATTATTATAATTATTGATATGGTTTATCTGCTCTCTCCTGCTGGAATAAGACCTATCGCTCTTTTTATTTTAATTTGATAATTTTTAATTGCGTACTCTATTTACGTTTTTCGATTGGCTTTAAGGTGGATCGTTTATTTAGGAGACAAATTTGAACTTATATCTAGATAGTATAGATAATAATACATCGTGACTGATATCCATAAACAGCAATGTTTTCTAGTTTATCGGCATACGACTCCTTGGTTTTCTTATTATTATCGAACTACATCTTATTCGTCACACAGTAGAAGATATATTTTTGTTCACCCTGGGTGACAAAAACGTAAGTTTCCATATGTGTGGTCTACTAAACAGTAACCACTTGCGTACTACTAACAACGTATATAGTGGTAGCTAATATCGTGAAACCAAAGTATAAAAGCTGGGTATAACTGTTCGTAAGCACCTCGTCTAAATCAGCTTTTTAGATTTGGGATATGTCGACACCGATTCGAATCCAACTGTAAATCCCAAACTTTTCATAAATATCTCCAAGGCAAGTTTTTCTGCGAATAAACCGGTGGCAACGTTTTGCTCCAAAACAGAGGATAACTAAATATATTAATTTGTTATTCAATATGCCAAGGCGTGGGTAGAAACAGATAATGGAAGAAGTTATTATTAGCTATTATTAGGTCAAACTTTTGATCTTAACTGTTATATAGCGGGTGTAATATATTATCGAATGGTTTAACAAAACGTTTAAAATCACTTTGGCAAGGCTCAGTTTGGTTTAAACAACTAATTTACTAAAAGCAAAGGAGATATTGTTAAAATAGAAATCGTCTTTAGTCATGTGAATCTCAAACCAATTCCATGTATAGTTTTGGAGAAAATTGCAAACAAAAGCCGGTTACCCCAAAAAGAGACGAAACGCCAAACCTCGTTAATGAGCGTGGCGGTAAATTCCTGTAGGTACCGAAATGTCTGCGGCTATGTTATCTGGCCATTTAACTGCATTTAAATAATATTTTTCCGGTCAAATATATGCCTAGAAATCCAAAAATGTACCTAGCGTAATAACGGATATGAATTCTTAGTAATTTGTTTGTAATTATTTGTTAACCTGTTCGTTTATAAACATGCATAATATCCCAAGAGCATACAAACAGGCCCAAGACCTGTTAACAATATTTTATCGCGTCTTTGTCAGTTGAGACACAGGCTATGACGTCAGACCGTCAACTCACATTAACACATGTTACCTTAGAAAATTTAGCCAACCCTAACGCCAGAACACACCCAGAGCATGTCTAATTATTATATATATTATAATATATACTAATATTATTATCAAATATTTTTGTTAATATTATTATTTATTATTATATTAATAATTTAGACATTATAATAAAATAATGTATGCAATTAGATTCTTAGCTACTTTTCTGTATTGTCTATACATCTCCGTAATTCCTGAATACTTCGAACTTTCTAATTAGTGTAAGGTTTTGGATGCGTAGGTTAATGTGTCCTTTGCCAAAACAGGTCTGTAGAAAAAATCAAGTCTGTATAAAAACCAAATCGCAGAGATAATGGCAGAAAATGGTAGAGAAAATGGCACCTTAAACCAAAATTTATGAAAACATATTTATGCCTTTCTAAAGTCAAATTTATTAATGGTAGTTAACAATCTGCATTATTACATGTATAAATTATTAAAATAATAAATAATTTCCGTTTCGGAGATGTTTACAATACAGAAAAGTAGCTAAGAATCACATTGCCTACATTATTTTATTATCATGTCCAAATTATTAAAATAATAATATTATTATATATTATAATATATATAATAATTAGACATCTGGGGTCTAATCTGGGGTGTGTTCTGGGGGTTCTGGGGTTAGGGTTACCTAAATTTTCTAAGGTAACATGTGTTAACTCCTAGGCGGTTTTTGGTAGACAATGCCCAGGCGCTTTTTGGTGCACATCGTATCACACCACCAAAAACAGCAAT
>SCLF01101596.1:0-11005 GCA_004367975.1 Mesochordaeus erythrocephalus
TATATTATTTTTATTTAATTATTTATTATCATTTATAATAACATTTTTAACTATGTGAGTTAATTGTAATTTTAGCATGTAAAATTGATGGTGAAAGCAACTCTCAAAAGCCCCGCATTCTACAAAGTCCAGTTAGTCCGTTAGCCTCCAATTGGGTGACACCTTTATGTATGACAGCTGAAAGTACATGTCTCAATGATCCCAGTTCATCGTTTGATTCTATGGGTGATTCTGTTGCAATGCCACCACCTATATTAGCTGTGCCACCCCCCAATTTGGAATCTAATAGCAGCTTGTTGGTTAATAGTTGGGCTTCACCTATTTATAATAGTTCTAGACGTATATCTCGTAAAGTTAGTACAAATGTAAAATTATTCCCTGTTTTAAATGACGAAGGATATCCTTCCGTTAGAGTTCGAAGATTAATTAGAGGGGTGTTCGTTGCCCAGTATAACTGTGTATTAAAAATTAGATTAGAAGTATTATTCTTAATGCCTGTGTTATTACCTAATGATAACAAAAAACCGCAAATTAGTATCATTAAACGAGATATATTTCTAAATAGTCTGCGTCATGGGTTAATAGTTAGTTATGAATTAGATTATTTTATATTTAAATATTTGAAATTTATATATCTTAGTTATGTTTTTAATAAATAATGAATTAATCTAATAATAGAAATTGAAAAACTGTTAATGATGTTAAAAGTATATTCCCAACAGCCGTGTAAAAAGCCATTTTTATCCAATCCATGTTGTCAGAAAATTGGAGCGCATGTAGCCATAGAGTGTAATTGTGAGGATTGTTTATGTTCGTTAAGTTTAACTAAATTACGTGAAGAATTTCATGTACGTCCTGGCTGTGGTACTGAAACTTTAAGTATGCTGTGTTTATTATATTATTATTATTAATGAATTAAAGGTTTATATATGGCCAATTTTAAATCTTTATTACATGCTACTTTGATATATTGCTCTGGGAATCCTAGTATTTTGTTTTATCATAGTGCAGATGACGATATTATTCATATAATTAGTTAGTAACAATTTTGAGATTATTTATAATATTTTTTATTTTAGCTTGGTATTTATATTATCAGTTAACTATTAGTTTGAAATTGCACTTATTAGAAGACATCACTAGTAGTTTATTATATATTGATGAAATCTTTATGGTACTTTGTGAAAATTTAGGTAATAATTTATTTCGCTAATAAATAAAGTGTTAATTATAATATAATTTCTATTTTTATTTTAGGGGCCGAAACTTTTGGTGGATTGTCAAAAGAAGTTTATTGTAGTGTATTAGTTTATCATCCTGGTACTTATTTGGCTCGTCATGTGTCCTCCGTGCTGCCCCAAAAATATCCTCATTTGGTAAATCTAATTTATTACTAATTATTAAAAGATTATATTTTAGTTCTATTGTATTTATATTTTATATTCTACTTTTAGGCTGGGTATGAGCTTTCCGTTGTCAATACTAATACCGCTGGTTATGTTTCTGGGTTATCATCTTGGAATTTAACCAAAGAATCTAGTGTTTGGCTTACACAAGGTAGGTAATTGTACAGATGCGTGAATTGTTCGGAAATGTGTGTAATAAGAATTTTATTAATTTATTCAGCAATTAAAAAAAATGTATTCTAATTACTAATAGTGAGAAATTATATTTATTTATTGAAGTGTCCTATTTTGAAGATCCATAAGTTTCTAGATTGTGTATATAATATTTTATGATTTATTTCGAATTATTAATTTTACATTAATTTTTATTTTTAGAATTAAAATTGGTTAATGGAAATTGTTCAATTATTTGCTCCAGCAGTTTTCCTCCTTCCCGAATGTTCAGAGAATTGTCCCTAAAAAAATATCCTATAAAAGACAACAGACAGAAGCGATCCAATATTAATACCCCTGAAAATTCATTTAGTTTACCCCTATTAATTGTTGCCTGTGATGGCGAATGCTATAACTCACAACATGTTCTAATAGATAATTAATATTATCTATCCTGATTATTATAAATAATGGATATACAGCTATTATTCATATTATAATATTATAAGTTTTTTATATTAATTTATTAGTTTTTTTAATTATGGCCCTTAGAATTTTCATATTATAATTATGTAAACATTAGCAGGAAATCCACCGTCAGGGTTCTACCCTTATTTATATTCTAATTATGCACCGTAACATACCTTAAGTCTTTCCTGAAAATTAAAGTTAGGGTTGACTTCATCTGGTAAACATTCGAGAAAATTCCATTTAGTTCTTGTGTATTCTTGAACTTCCTGACTCGTTTTGGATTTTCAATAATTTAATTTTAACTTTGAAGAATTGTACGTTCTAAGGCCTTGATGGATATTTGTTTCCAAAAACTATGTCGTATTTTACCGTTTAATAGAATCTTAAAATATTTGTTTTAAATTTTCTACTGTTTAATTAAAATATGTCTACCCCTATTGTGTAAGTTAAATTTAAAGTTTAGCTTTATTATTGTCTAATAATTAAATTATATTTCACTATTTCTAGTTAAAATAAGGTCCATAATTCTGAGAGTTAAATTTTATTCAGCTATTAGCCTCCACAAATGTTGAATTCTGTTTTCTTACTGGGTTAGCATATAATGTGTGGGTTAGTTTAAGAATTATAAATTCTACTGTATGGACTTCTCGGTATCACACGGCATTCAACCGCTTTTCGAAAAAATCCAGATCAATAGAAATCCCGACGAAGATAATAGAGTTTTGGCAGAGAAACCCCCAATAGTAGTTTTAACGTCTACTATTTATCAACAGTATCTGACCATGCAAAGGGTATATCACAACCGTGTCGTCACTAATAGTCAACGGTAAGTATTTATGGTTTTTAATTATATATTATTTTTTATTATTATTACATTAAAATTTAGATTTAATATTATTATAATCCAGTTCTGGAATTAATTTTATCTTTAAAATCAATCTCTGAATTCCGCTCAATTTTACATTTATGAGTTTTGACCAAATTAATTGGAAGCATATTATCTCAAAAAAAATTACTCCACTCGAGAATCATACTTTATCATTCCACATATGTGATTATTCAATTTTTCCATAGTCTGTCATGGTAAATATATTATAATAAAATTCCTGTTAAATAATATTGATTGATTTATTAGTATTTCCATACTGTTTTATGACAGTTGATCCAATTATAATAATATTATTATGCTAATATATATTTATTGAACCGGTTATTATTTTAATAAATATTCCCATTATTTATAAGTTTACCCCCTTTACCGTTCTAACGATACATTTTTAGAAATATGAATCTTGCTGTTGCATCACTACAGAATCCTGCTGATGCTCTATTGGTACGATTTCGCTCATGGGAACGATTTCTAGAAATGGCCTCCCGTTACGATTTTCCACAGTTGAAAATATTGGTAAGTTTCAATTTTAATGTAATTATTTTTAATTAGCTGTTTAATTATTAGATTTTTTTTAATATTTATTATTTTATAATTTGAAAAGAAGAAAATTTTATGTTATTAAATTTATATTCAACTTTAGCGCATGTATTAGATATTACAATCGCTGTCTTTTAATATATAATTTAAGTTGAGGTACAATTATTAACATTTTCTGTTAGGTCAAATATTAATTTTGTTTAAGAATTGCCGCTTTTCAGAATAAGGCAAAACTTTGCTGTTTTTCCAAAAACCGCAAAAATTGAAAAATATCGAAGGTTTTAAAAATATAGAAAGTTTATTATTACAGGTTGGTTAGCTTAGCCCTAATATTAATGATGTTTGAAGCTCAAAAAGAAAATATCACTAAATTTCCTAATAGCTTATTATTGTTTTTGGTTCTAATTTTTATTTTTTAGCATGTGAGTACTGTGACTCGTATAATGTTAGAATTATCCGGCTCGCCTGATTTGGTTTATCAGGCTCGACTTGCTCTGACCAACATGACTCTCGCAGAATCTGGACGGGCTGTACTACAGGGACTCAGACATATTATTGTGCATTTAGAACAAAATGGAAATTTTAATAGACTTAATCATGGTCGAGTGACCAAATGTTGGGGAATAACCGCTGCTTTCGCCAAATTGGATCATCCAGCAGTAAGTATATTAACTTATTTGAGTATTTATAGAGTTTTTTTGCTTAATATTCTATCCAAAAAATGTCCGATCTAATTATTTTCATGTATTTATGCAGATTAATTATTTCTTGTGCTATTAAAATCTATATTTTTCTCTTATTTTAGCTCGTTTCTATTTATAAATTTGTGATATTTGTGATATTAGAATTCTAATTTCTATGTAATTTATCTATTTTATTAAATATGAAACTCTATCAATGAATTACCGAATGAATATAAACCTCCTTCTAACCTTTTCTATTAAGTTATTAGAATCTCTTGTACAGATCAGTCGGCTATATACCGTCCCCCTGACTGCTTACGAGTCTACTCGAGTTTGGGATGTTAATTTCCGTCTCGCTGCCGTTGCGCATATGTTGCCGACCGATTTCCCAGTGCCTGGATTCAGAAAGTATTTAAAGTTACCGTAAGTTTAAGGTGTATTTTTTATGTTGTTCATAATTGCTTCGTGCATGATTATTATCTTTTTTATTATTATGATATTATTATGATTTCCAATTAGATTGATATGTAGTTGACTATGTGTATAATATTTGTCAATATTTTTATTAGTTTATTATTCTATCCTAATTATTCATGAGATTGCAAAATTTGTGTATTTGAAGAAGGAAGTGAAGGTCAACTAACAACCACAGAAGAATGAAAGACTGTCGAACTCCCGAAGAAGAATTATCAACTGCTTAACTCTCCTCTTACTGTTCTTATAATAAAATTTTGATATTATCTGTGGACTTGTTTATATTTATTATCTTTCTGTCTGTCAATATTTATCTCATACAACATATTGTATATCCTAAAACCGTAAATATATCTTGTTAATATAATATTATGAATTTTTGAGTCAAAAAAAATAAATATATCCTATAATCTCAATTTTTATAAATTCAATTATTCATTTTTTGAAGCCTATTAACTTCAAAGCCTCTATTAGTAGTTGATTATTGATTAGATATTTCCAATTATTAGATTCTACAAAAATTCTAATATTTTTTGTTTAAACTATTTTTTAGATTACCTGAAAAAGTCTTGATTGGTACTTATGGGCCCTATTGTATTGTGGATTTCTTACAGGAATCCGTAATACAGGCCCAGATGTCCACCTCAGAAGTATATCGGCAGGGGGTACTGAAAAGCCTTATCGCGGTCAAGCCACCCATGTCCATTATTTGGGCCAAAAAATTGTCCATGAACGCAGGTACTGTCATTTGGCAGATTCTGTTTCATATCAGTTCTCAATGTAAGAGAAAGGACAACAAAGCCGCTCATTGCGGCTGTCTACTGTGTAATAATGCTTTGCGGAATTTCTTGATTAGCGAAAAATTGCTTCCCTACGAGTTGGTGGCCCAGACTACTCTAGAATTTTTGCATTCAGTTGTATTAGGTAAATTATCCTATATTTTTTATTCCATAAATTATTTCTAAAAATATCTTATAAATGCAACACATTGAGTTAATCCATAGTTCAAAAAAAAAAGAATTTGGTTCTAATATTATTTTAGGTCTTATCTATTCTTAGATACCTTAGATTAATTTTATCGATTTCTTCATCGATTATCTTCATCGAATATTTCTTCCGAATGATATAACAGATCTCATTTATGGAATATTTTCTATCAATATGTATTATAAAAATATATTTTATTATTCTATTATATTTCGTTCAGAGGGAGAGCTGGATGAATTAGATAATCTTGTTTTTTATAATAAGACCGTAAGATTTGTTGGTGGATACCATTTAAAACTTTCCATCGCTGAAGAGGGTGAAAATAGTAGAAAAAATTCGCATTTTGCCCATTCAAGTGCTATTCACAGTGTAATATCTGTTCTATATCCTAATTTCGATATTATCAATGACTTTTATAAATTAGATTTAATGACACTTTTGCCTTGGGGTAGAAAGGTATTAGAATGTATCCACCTTTTCTTCGGTCTCGAAAATTGGCGAAAGCAGCTAGTAGATTGGTCCAATGGTATGCAAGAATTAGATGAAGACTGTGTTATTGGAGCGAGCACCGTGGAATATGTCCTATCACAGGGTGATTTGATGGTCGAATTCTACTATAGGTAAATACATCTAATGTTATTTTGATTTTATATCCAAAATTTTCTGATAAGTATTTATGTTCTCTCCGGATACCTTAATTTATCGTGTTAGACTTCGTAAAATTTATTATAATGTTTTTGCACAATAAATCCTTCCGGGTGCGAATCTTTATATTCTCTCCGAAATTTATTTTTTTGTCGTGTTAGACTTCGTAAAATATATTTAAAAAATATGTTTTAGCCGTACCGATAAGCATGTCGATCAAGAGTTCACTGAAATTGCAAAACCAGTCGGTAAAGAACGCTGCTGTAAAATTCCATCCTGCCTCGCTAATCTTTTTAAGTTCAAGTCCACCCTAAATACCATCAGGTTTCTAAAGCGGCTCGAAGATATATACATAGATGTGGCCCTTCCACGTAAGGTCATCGATATCCAGCATCCCCTCGACTTAAAAAACAGCCACATCCGTATGTACATTACGACCCCCGAGGGGGAGAAGGTACAAAAATGCGGCAGTCATGCCGTCCGAGAGGGATACGAGGAATATTTGAAACCCTACGGTTTGGAGGCCATAGATGGCAAATTTATTAATGTGTCTTTGAGTAGTTTAAAGAAAACAGTTAGAATCGTAGAACAATCATCCAATTAATTCATTTTTATAATTGGAAAATATTATGTTATGCTTCATTATTAGATGTAACTTATTTTAGTATTAGAATTTATAAATATTATTAGAAATTTATTTTAATAATTAAGTTCTAATTTATCTCACAAAATAGCTATTGAAAGATAGTATTAATATTTTTATATATTGTGTCGACTATATATTAATTAATAGTATCGACTTTATAAAGTTATTATGTAAAACTTGATTATTTCAAAGAATTATTAGAGCGTCTATACTATTATTTTGCGTACTATTTATGCTTTTCACTATTAGATGTTGAAATCTAATATATTTTGTGTTACATCTAATCCTCATTTTGAAGCACTCTTAGCTCACATCTTTCACTGCGGTAACCTTGTCACCTCTGCCAAACCTTACACCCATAATAAACGTATTTTTGAAATTAAAACAAATATTTCGATAATATTTATGATTTTCATATTTATTTGAAAAGTATATCAGATATCTGTAGTTTCATTGTTTAAATATGCATAAATGGTGAGAACGAAGTATGAAAGTAATATTTACATCGTTGTTAGTTATAGATGTGTAAAGTGTAAAGGGTTATTATACAGAGATATTAGTATGTTAGTAGTTTTATATAATAGATGTATTTCTATTAATATACAGCATTTTCTAGTAGAGTATAATTACTTGGTTAAACAGTTTATGGAATATCTGTAATTGCTCATAGAGACACTGAAAATTTGCAAAAAGTGCCAAATTTCTATGTTATAAATTGTATAGAAAAATGTTTACTAAATATTATTCAAAATGTTGCACAGTATATCGAAATAGTATTAGAAAGCCAATACTTAGTCATCTACGAAATTAATATAAATAAAGCAATGCTCAAAATACGATGATTTCCATCTGGTACTCTCATTCTAGGCTCAGTGGATACCATGATATCCAAAATCGCTAACCACTTCACAAATTCGTGTTCGAGCACCAACTGTGAGCAGCAACGACATGGAGTCCTACGGTGTGATGAAATGTCGATAAGGTGCAACTATCAAAGTCTCTAATGGTCAACCAATTTATTGGACAATTCTAACAGATGAGTTTCTATTAAAAGGTATTTTTTAAATATATTTTCTGCTTTTATAAAAGCAATGTAAACTTCTATTTCAGTTCCGTATATTATGTATATTATTTATCCTCCTGTTATCATAGTAGAGTTGACATGTTTGATAAATATGCCACCCCCCATTATCAGCAGGAATAATGTTTTTCTGGTTCAATGTGTTTATAAATTACCACTAGCCAAAGAGTCAGAAACAGTTCACCCCCCCCATTCGTATCTGGCCATTGCCATTAATTATAAAACAAGGCATTTGTTATTCTAAAGCAGTCCAGACTTCATCGCATTATTAGCTTTAAAATATATCCTATAGTCGTAACATTAGATAAAGAGAGTCAACCAAATGACTTTAACCAGTACTGTCTATTTGATTCTGACAGCTTGAATTATAGCAAATATCTTTTATAATGATTATCATTAACAGATAATCCATTCTGAGAGTAATATTTATAATGATTGTAAATACAGTATGATATATTATTAAGCAGAGTTATTAGACAATTGAAATATTATTGGTCTAAACAACCTATGATGCGTATTCAGTTGATGTGTCATTTTGTATAATGTATTAATGAAGATTATTACGATGATTGATGATTAAAATGAAAGTATAATACAATGTTACCATGATTGTTTTTCGTTGATGTTTATTTCCACATGATTTTTATATTAGGTGATTCCATATGATTGACATTATTAGCAATTAGTTATTATTCCTTTATATTGGATTTATCAAATGGATACTTCAAATGGAATTTGAAGCTATTATCGAAAATCTATCTCTTTGATTGAGAATTTTGTTATTTCGTTATCAAAAGTCTAGTAATATTTTATTTCCCTTCGTCGTATAAGCCATCAATTAGATCATGATAAGATGGGGCATAAAAGTGACTAAGGTCTGCCAAAATTCTAATATCACTGTCGTTCATTTTTAGTATTAGATGATAGTCTACTTTTTTACTCAGTAGGGCAATTATATTTTCCACCATTATATTTAATTTGTTGTCATTCACCGTGATATTGTTCTTACAGAATGAACAATTAGATTTTTTAAAATTGATTCGGTGGTAACATTTGGTTGAAAAAAATAGTGCAACTTGTACGTCAAATTGTTTAGTTCCCAGTAAATTTCGTATCGAACATGGTAAATTATTAAACCAGTCTGCATGAGCACCCGGAAAAACTTTATGTTCTCTATTATTAATTTTATTGTTTTTTTATTTTCGTCAATAGAATGGGTGTTCTATTTCCTTTAATTAGATTATTATTAAAAATTTTTATTTCATTAGGAGTATTTCCTCTTCCTCTATAATAGCTATTGTCCGAGTATATAATCATATTAGTTAGTGTTTCATAAATTTCATGAGGGCCTTTATTGCGTAAAATTCTGTTAATGGTGCACAAACTCATTTTTTTATGTATTAAATGAATTGGGCACCATTCAGCGAGTCGTAGTAAGTCTTTCTGTGATACATTGTCGTTTTTATTCAATTTAATATCCAGAATAATTCGAAGTTGTGTATTCAGAATTGTCTGAATTCTAATATATTGATTTTTGTTCCAAGGCGCCTGTATACCTAATCCAAATGTATAAAGTCCTGCCGAGCAGGCAAAAGCTACTTTTAATAATTGACGTTTGGTTCCCAGGTTTTTTAAATTTTTTATAGCAAATATTTGAGCTTTGAGTTTGGTTGTTATATGGTCAATTTGGGGAGAAAAGTTCAGTTTCTGGTTGAATCTAAGACCTAATATTTTTAAAGAATCATCCAACTTAATTTCACCAATGCTAGTTTCTAAATTATCAGAAAAAGTTTTTATTTTCTTTTTATTCCCTATTATCATAATTTTGGTTTTATTTTTATTGATTAGAAAGCCGCAATTTCTCATAAATTCAGTGGTATTATCTAATAGAATATTTAATTTATCTAATATTATATTATTATCAGTTTCCCATAATGCTATAATGCTGTCATCAGCATAGCATTGGGCTAATTTGCCACTATGCTCAGTATTGTTTTCTGGATTAGGGATAACGTATTTTATGAAACCGTTAATGGCTAAATTAAAAATTAGAGGTGAAGTAGGTTCACCTTGAACTACTCCTATTGGAGGTATGTTAAATTTCCTCGATTTTTCTCCTCCACTAATTAGAAACCCAGTTCTAATTCTTAGCATTGATTCAAAAAAAGTCATGGTGTGTTTCTGTACCAATTTGTTCATTATTTTTCTAATAACATCAAATTTAACACAAAAAAAAGACGAACTAAGATCTATGGCCGTAATTATGGCTATTGATTTGTTATTTATTCTTGCAAGTTTGTTAATTAGAGTAGCTGTGGCCATGTCACAACCTGAATGCCGTCTAAAGCCAAATTGTGATTTATCGAATAAGTTATTAATTTCGCAAAATTTTTGAAGACTCGAAGCAACAATTTTCATCATTAATTGTTGCTCGGGCACCCTATAGATAAAAATCTTCTGTTTTTCCTAAGTCCTACATTCCCTGGTTTGAGTATAGCAATGTATTTAGTTATTAGAAATCGGTCCGGGAATTTACTTTTATACAAATATCTAGTGATTGCTCTGAAAATCAATTCTTTGAATTCAATTGGTAAGGCATTGCAAATTTCCCCATTTGAATTATTTTCTAACCCTCTGGTAATTGGTCTTAATGATTGCAGACATTGTTCGAATGATTTTCCGAATTTATCATAGTTTTCCCAATTAATTAGGTCTTTTTCGAAACTAAATTTTTTATTTTCATCTATAACTGGAATAAATTTAGTTATGTCAAAAGTTGGAGTGTAATTTTTATTTTTATCAATAATTTCTAGATACACTTCCTCTATTTCATCTACTAGATCATTAGCTTTATATTGTTCTCTTTTAGTAGCATTAACTCGGTCTTTCGGGTTAAGTTTCTTGTTGAGTTTGAAAAAATCAATTTCATTGAAAAACTCCGAAGTGTTACCTCTTACGAAATGTATTCGTCTGTCCCGTTGAAATCTATTTTTAGCTAAATGTCTAATGTTTTTTATTTTATCATCTAAA
>SCLF01101707.1:0-11004 GCA_004367975.1 Mesochordaeus erythrocephalus
AATGGAATTAATTTAATTTAAATTAAATAAACTTGTTTAATTTCCATCGATTACCTAGATTTGAATCCCCTGATGAAATATCGTAACAGATGGACTGCATCATATGATGAAATATGGCTGAACTTTATTTCTAGCTATACATGGGTTATACTTGTTGGCACTTGTTGAATTCGTCGTATGATGCGACTTGATTGGCCACACCATGTGAATGTCACTACGAAGTCTCTAGAGACCCGTTGAAAATGTTGGTTATCTAATATGTTGATCTCTGTGGTTTGGTTCGAAATCGGGCGGTCAGGTTTATATGGCCGTGATTGGCTCTATAAGCTGGTCTTGTATTGTCTGTAGGACTGCCTTGTTGGATTTAGATGGCAAAAAGCATGTGTATTGGTAGGCTTCATTTCTCTATCAACTGACATTTTGTCTGATTCTGATGAAATACAATTGACCTTGAAAACCGGTTATAACAATTGGATCTAAGGCAATGGACCATAAAACTCCACATGGACATGAAATAATACGTTATTCAGCTGGGCCGAGTTGAAAGATTTTTGTCGAAAATTTGGTGAGGTAACATATACCGATGCTCACTTCCGGTCTGGAGAAGGACGAGGCGAAGTCTGTTTTTCTGAGCGCGACGAAATGGAAAAAGGAACGTGTTTTTATTTTATTTTAGATTTATTGCATCTTGAATCTCACCATTCTCATATAATCTGATACGTTTCAATCAGAATCATGTACTTGTCGCCTTTGGCCTGGATGCACCCGGTATTGGTCATCTGATAATGAATCAAAACTAATTAGAATATCGCCATAAATATAAACATATTTATTGTTGCTACTAGATTATAAAAATGAGCGCGTGTGAATATTTGGTAGTACGAACTTTGTCCATATTTTCTACAGCCTAACATTTACAAAAATACTTGTACGTGTATTATTTATGGAGGTTAATATATATCTCAGATTTTTTCAGAAGTTATATATTTTAGCGGATTTATGTCCTAATCATTAGTTTCTTTCATTTTTAGGTGTTTATGCGAGAAAACTAGATCGTTTTTCAGATGTTTGAAAAATGGCCGGCCATATCATTTGTAATTTTGCTATCGGAAGCGTATCTTTTAGTTGTTATATCTCGGTTTATGTTGTAGATATAAGTCAGCACAACTTTTCTATACTCTGGGTAAATTTATCTATGATCTTCTAATTAGTACGGTGATTAACCTGATTTACAGTGTTATCAATAAATGAAATCGGAGCTGATTTGCGTGAAGAATTATGTCTTGCGGCCATGGTCGCTGCATCTGCTCCGATAGTTTCTGCTAGCAGTAGCCCGATAAGTCTTTCCACTTGTCTTTTGGGGTGGCACTAAATATATCGGAAGTTGCCAAATAGTTTTTACAAAATGATAGTTTAGGTCGATATCGTGGTAATCCTCATATTTCATCTTCATAGGTCAATATTATTTGAATCTATATTGGAAGAACGATACTCTTATGCCCTTCCATGTATAGGGCTGTGCTCTTTCTCGCAAAAATTCTATTTCGTTTGGGAAATCCTGTTTGGCGCGTAGCCTATTACTGTATTTTACGGCTTAATTTTTTCTAATCACTTTACCTCGATGCTATTCGTATTGGCATCATCTAAGTGTAATGTGGCTATAACATGTACGAAAACATCCTAAACCAAATTGTAGCATAGCTTTCAGCTATGGGTAATAAAATATCAAAATGGTAATATGGGTGCCTATGAACAAACTACAGACAAACAATTTTCACAACCGTAAAGAGGATAGCACTCGGCAATCTAAACTCATAAATAATAGTCATTTACCAGTAGATACTATTTCGCTTTTTCCTGTAGATACCAGACCTGCCTCTATTGAGGCAGGTCTAATCACCCTGCTCTCCGTTTCCATCGATATTTAGCTTGGAGAACATTAAATTTTAGCTGTCTAAAAAGCTGTTTTTTTTATAACAAAAAATTAACTCATGATTACTATAAATAGTAAAATACGTCAAAAAGTGTGATCAGATTTACTAAGAAACGAATTGAATGGACCTGTTCTGTGATTAAGTTTCGGTCTTATACTATATTTAAGTATTCAGAGCGTGATAGCCGAAACAATGGTTCCTCATATATTAAATTGCACTGATTCTTGTCTATCGCGTTATAGTACCTGTTTAAACAGTGTCCACGAGTTGTCTTTATATTCAGCGGGCGTTTCTTTACAATTTCAAAATGGTTACCGCCCATATTTCTACATGATGGCCAGTGTCCCGTTTAGTTTCGGGACGGGAGTGGGAGCTGGGCACTATTTTAAGTTAAGGGCAGTGTGTATTTACTGGCCCGATTTATCGTTACGTCGGTTTTGTATTGGTAAATCCTGACCAAGTTGTGAATTTTATGCAAATTTGGCCTTTTCATGACGAAGGGAGTGTTTAAAGCATTTGAGTTATTAAAGAACTCCTCCGGGGGATATTTTCTAGGTTCGGCCAGTCTGTAACTAAATGCCTTTGCGTTCCTGACCTATAATAAACATTCAGTCTTTCAGGATCGTGTTCTATGGTTCTAACACCCTGGTTGACTTCGGCGCCAAGGGGCGTACGACTACAAGTCTACCCCAAGGCACAACATGATTCATGGACAAGCGCTGACCTAACCGCCTGGAAAATATCCCGGAGTGTTTTGGATGTAGAACCGACAAGGTACTACACCTGGTTATCGTACACCTTCATCAATACTGCGCTTACGCAGAGCTGGCTTCGTTCAGTGATCAACGTCGAAATCGACAAATCGAAAAATTGACGATGACGATAGCCTACGGTTTACCGGCTCATACTGCCCTTGGGCCTTTTTTAAGCGGAGAATGGGACTTATGGGCCTAATAAGGTTAGGAAACGTGTTGTTGGCGATCCACTCCCTAGTACACGTTACTGAATGATTGCTGATGGGGGGGGGAAGCGTTCCTTTCTATAATTTGTTTCCACTTTTATTACCATTTGTAATGCTCCCATATCTTGGGAGCTTACATGGCACTGGATTTAGTTTCGTCCAATAATATAGGCCTGGTTTAGTGGGAGTGGCAGCCCCCACCTAGGATGGTACATGTGTTCCGGTAAAACTTTCCGTCTAAATTTGATTTTAAAACTCTATTAAACAACATTAACGTTTTAGCCGTAAATATGGGTATCTGACCTTTAGGTTCAACTTTCGGTTCATTTATACCTTAAAAACGTGTAAAACTGTCATTTGAGCACAAACGTGGTCATTTTGGTACTGATGTTTGAAATTGATTATAAATAGTATATCCATGATTCGTCGGCGAAAACGTTTCGAAGACATTGGAGCTCGGACAGCTAGCTTGTGTGCTAATCTATTTTAGCCGCTCTGCATTAAACTAAATTTTATAGCGATCAGGGTCAATTTGATGTCTTTAATTTATATAAATATATGTACCATTGTCCAGTGGACATTATGTTAAAATTATATGACGGTGCTATACCACTAAAATTAAATGCTGGTTAAGATTTCTTATAGGTCTTGAGAAACACCATTTTTACAATAAAAAACGCGCGTTTCGTACAAACCGTGCAACTGTTTTTTTTTCGCTAAATTGAGCAACTGTATTTAACCCACGTCATAAGTTCGACTCAAAAGCTAAGCTAGAAGTTCGACAAAATTATGAAAAATAGCTTAAACAGTGGAATTAAACGTCATTCAAAGCCGAATATCTAAACAAGAGAAATAATTAGAATGTATTCTTTTTGGCTTGAATTGCGGATAAATAACTAGAGAGTTCGCTCTTTCAAATCAAACCTGAAAAAATACGCTGAATGGTGACAAGCTATTGGACTAATAACTTCATAACAAGTTATATTTCATGAAATGAACACATAACAGCGCTGGACGAGCTTGATGGAAGTGATGTAATGGGAAAATCAGTCAAGGTCACTAGATCCCACAGTGTAAGTACCCTCTCGATATTTGGAAGAGATGCATAAATAATATTTACGTGGAGAAAAGTAAATAAATAGACTATTTTAACTAGTGCTAAAATCGTCGGAAACGCTTCATTCTAATAAAATTCTGATAAATCAAAGCGTAAAAATTTAATTTTTAACTAGAATTTATTATTGTTCTTATATTCATATTTTAGGATGGACCAAGTCGAGGTGGCGGCGGCGGTGGAGGTGGCAGCGGTGGTGGTGGTGGTGGCGGCGGCGGCCGTGGCCGAGATAGAAGCCGAAGCCGTGATCGGCCGCGTGGACGAGATCGTCCTCATCGTACCCCTTACGCTATCTCCGTTGAGAACCTCTCAACCAAATGCGAGTAAGTATTTATGTTTACAGGAAGCGGTGGTAATTATGTTTTACATTTGTTTTTTGCAACTATGAAACTATTTCTTTAGCATATTGGGATTCTCGATTCTGAGGTTAATATGGGATGACAGTTTAACGTATCAATGTCGTATACAGTGGGGACATGAAGTCTCCATAAATTGTTCCAAGAAACTGTAGCGAGTTGGGTGTTCAAATATTCTGCTAAATCATTTAAATATGTAATATAATGTGCCTAATATCGGTACACACCTTTTATATCGCTGACCATTTAGTTGTCGATCGTCTTCCAAGGCCGTATGGCGCTCCCATTCTTGGCCAACCTCCACGTTGTGCTCAACGGCGTCAATAAGAAATATTTACCATTAGGTTAAATATAGGATATGAATTAAAGAAAGCTAGATATGGGAATAATGTTGCAAGGCTATATGTCCTATTGATGAATAAGTCTGTAGGTTATACCGGCTCGGCCCAAGTTATCACTGCCAAAGTTCAATTGTCTGCGGAGGGTGCTCGCCTACCACAAAGATAGGAGGCTAAAGATCAAAGATAAATAACACTGGTTTTAACTCTTACGTCAATATGATAAATGGTAATTCTAACAATTAGGAACTGACTCGGACAATCTTAGGCTTAGCGAATGTAACAACCCGTTTGTACTTATTTAGTAGTTTCTAGTTCTATTTTTAATTTAACAGCTAAATCTTAAGCCAGCATAATTGGGTTGTTAAATTATAGAGAAAAAGTAGGGACCATAATATTTACGTATCGCATATTCTAATTGTGCCTAACCCTAACCTGCCGGAGTTACATCTAATCGTTCGACCTTAATATTTTTTGTAGGCGAGTCCCCTTCGTCTTACCTGTCAGACAACCGTTTTTATATATGACCCTCAGTTAACTTTTAGTTCTCTAGAACTAACAAATTAGTGTCATTATTAATTGAAACGGATTCTAGCGGGGTATTATTCAACGTACACTTTTCAATAGATTTGGATCGATTTCCGCTCCGAATATGGTTACAAAAATGTTGTAATGGAGAAGTGGATAAGACTAAAGAATTATTTGCGTATCCTTTTAAACGTTAGAGAAATACACGAAATTTCTAAGATCAGTAATATTAGGTCGAATCCAGATATATCCCTAAATACTTATTTGTACCACTACGCTCGGGTTATATTTGGGTTTTCGGGTAGATTTAAATTGTATATTAATACAGTTTAAATATTGAACGTAAGTGACACCCTAAGTTTCAGCAATAACATTAGTTGTACATTAATTCTCGAGGCGGCTCCACATCTAAACACAATTTGCTCACAAGAAATTCAAATACGAAAACTATGGCCCGACCGATACCTCTATCAAGTTTCGATTAAAATTATTCGTATTTTCAACTTATAGGTTCAGTTCCAGTTAAAATTTGTTCCTTCAAAATACCCAATTTAGAAGGGGTTCAATCAAACATTCAACCACGTCTAAGGACTTACATATAAGTCTGGTATTTTATATATATATATTTTAGTTGGTCCCAATTGAAAGATATCATGCGCAGAGTCGGTGAAGTATGCTATGTCGACGCTCACAACAGGATGGGCCGTGGTCGGGGAGAATGCTGCTTTGGCAGCCGTGAAATTATGCATAAAGCTAAGGAGGAGTTAAATGGATACGAAATTAATGGAAAGAAGATTGAGCTCTTTATCAAGGTTTGCACTATCATATTTATGAGTAATAGAAAACAATTTTGACACGTCCCGGAATCGAACCAGGGTTAACGGACCGACGGCCAATCGTGATACCGCTACACTAACGCGCCTCGAACTAATGGAATATATATTTTGACTTTATATGAGTTACAAATATTCTTAGATGAACTCCGTAATGTAAACTATGCCATAAACTACAATAGTCAACAGCAGTAAGAAAGTTCCACGCGTTTGATAACGGACCGGCCGATGCTGGAAAGACTATAAACACTTGGAAAAAATTTAACCTCAACCGGGGATCGAACCCGGGGCAACGGATCTCTAGAGTTCTATCGCCTTACCATTACACCATTGAGGCTTGGATATTGCAAGTGTTTAGATACGTACATTCCTAACATATACTGAAACTTACTGCAACCTACTCACACGTTCATAATCAGCAACAATCTAAATACTCGGAATTTTTAGGACATTATATTTACAATTAACCCCCACGGCAAAAATGTTCGACGACGGTTTGGCAACCTCAACATTAACTGTTAATGACTGAGTATACTTGGCACGATTATGTCTTTTTTACTATTAAAATATATCACCACGGATGGATCGAACCCGTGACCTTCCAATGGCTAAAAGGCCGTCAAATGTTTTCGAATGGTATAATATACAGGGAAACGGAAATTTGATTGGCCAGTAGTGTTATTTTTTCCTGATATATAATACTCTTTGATCTATTTGCCCGAATTCAAACATTCAACAGCTTAAATGGGAAGCCAATAGCAGCCTGACAAACCCATGTATTCGCTCCAACCCAATTAAGTCATAATGAATATAAATTTCCACGATTATAGCCCGAACAAATTTACTAAAAATAAAATTCTTTAATAAGTAGAAAACATTTGTGAATTCAGTAAAATGTCTCAATTTTGGGCGATTAATGTTAGATTTTACCTAGTGGGTTAAACGATTTTGTATATGTTTTCCATATTCAAGGAAACCATTTGCAAAAGGCTTGTAACATCCAGTATCCTCTGTTTATAGTCAGTCGTGATATGTGCAGCGGCGAAAGAAAATCACTCGAAAAATATGTTGAAACAAAGATTCCTTACTCAGTCTGCTATTATGCTGAATAATCGATCTCTATTTCCAACATAGTTTTCGATTGACTTTCTTTTGGCGCGGCAATTATTACGACTGGAAATCAGGACTTCAAATGTTTTACACATGTGTCAAACACGCCCCTACCCTTTTAAGTGGGAAGTGATCGGTTAACGAGACTTAGTGAGTCTGGTAGAGTTTTTTTCTTGCGGTTCTGAATCTGTTACCAGAATGTGCAAAATTATACGGCGTCGTACAGTTAACCCCCTCCCTAAAGACAGAATGTGAAATAATCTGTTTTTGAAAAAAACAGATTAATTTTTACTCGTGGGGCATGGCAACTCACCGAACTAAATCGTGCTAGATTAACTAGGCCCCTGAGCCCCAATAAAAGTATCGGAAACATACTGCGATTATTTATTTTAGGGCTATGAACCCCTAAAGTCACATTTAGTCCTGTATTTTAGTTTTTACGCGGTGGTTTAGAGTCGAATTTTTAGTAACCATGCTTTGTGATCGTGGCATGTTTTCTAAATCATAACAAAATATAAAAGCGAAAAAGCCTTGATTTTGTCACTTTTTAAAAATTCCATTTTTGGCCTATAACTGGGTCACTTGTTAATAATTCGGGTCGGCCCTAGCAGAAGAATTGATGCTGGATTCCAGAAATATCGAATAAGTCCACGTTCGAGAAAATTTGACATACTTCCAGAAATCACATTTTTTGACTTCACTACATAGAGGGACTCCGTGAAAATCTATCAAATCCCAATAAATTTATAGGGTTTGACTTTACGATCAAAGTTTTACATTAACAAAAGTGCGTACAAGTGTTTCTGCTCAAGTTCTGGTAATTAAAAAACATTAAAATATTGTGTAAATTTTAAAATTTCAGCACGATTTAATTCGGTAAGCTGCCATGCCTCCATGAGTTAAAATTAATGTTTTTTAAACTGATTATTTTTGGAAATTCTGAGAACAAATTCGGAGCCGCAAGAATCAACTATCAGACTCACTAAGTCTCGTTAACCGATCACTTCCCACTTGAAAGGGCAGGGGGTGGGCTAGTTAGACAGATGTGTTTTAGCGGAGAGGACTCCAAGATCGTCCTTTAAATTACATGACTAAATTACTAATCGTTTGGTAAACAAATCAAGTTCCTGTCATTACTGGAACTACACCATTAAAATCATTTTTAGATTAAATAGGGTAACACAAGGAACTCGAATCTGTCTTATAGGGTGCTCCGGGGATGAAAAATGATCGATCCCCACAAATCGCCATCCCGTTTTTGGATTTTTGATAATTAACAAATCCTCACACACCTCTAGTCCACTGTCGAGTGTATATACAATGGGAACATTAAAATTGGCACTGAGAGTAGGGCAAATTGGAAGCCTTTAAATTCGGCGTTCATATTTAACTCAATATTTAAAAACAATGTGTTAATGTAAATGTGCATAATTAAACATCAGCAAAATTGCATTGAAACCAATCATCTTGTTTCATGGCTTTTTCAATAATGGCTTTTTCATTTATAAATTATTTTTCTGTTTTTTTCTAACTGATAAAACCTCTCGTAGACATGTTTTATAGGCGCTTAGAAGACACTAAATTTAAAGCTGTAGGCTAGATATTATCACTCTTAGGAATATAATTTATCATCCACTGAGCTTGACTTGGTAAACACCCCATTGTAAAGGCATCAACCAGTAGATACCATTTTACTTTTTTCCTGTAGATACCACACCTGCCTCCGTTGGGGCACGTCTAAACACCCTGCTATAGGTTTCCATCTCTCGAAAACGAATTAATATTCCTAATAAAATTTTCAGCGTTGGTTAGATAAGGGTTTATTCCTTCAGCTGATATATTTTACTTGGAGATTAGTCTTCTAGAAGTCGCACACTACGGAAGAATATAATTGCATTACTTGATAATCCCATGGATAAGACCAACCTTATATGCCATTTCTCTGCAGTAAATGAATTTTTTGAATTAAAAAAAACTCGCACCATTAAATTTTCACTGTCTACCCAGTTATAATTACTATTTATTTTTCTCTCCATTGTAACTTTGTAGATTGTCCTTTAGACACTGTACTTTAGGGGCTAATAAAGCACAAGCTTAGTTCGCGTTTATGGTAAGGCCCAGAGTAGAGCCACCATTAGGATTATGACGTTTATTTGTGTATATAAATATATATTAATACAATATTGATAAATACATATTACTATTAGGATAACCAGATGAAAAGTCTAAAAATGCGGGACGTTTTTTTATAGTTGGTGAAAATGCGGGACACCAACTTTGGAAAGTTTTCCGCTTTCTTAGACTTTCCAGCTGGTGTTACCCTAATAGTAATATGCATTTATACATAGTAATAATATAATAATATAGTAATATACGTTTATACACCATAACTAATGTCAGAAGTATGGTTGAGACCCATACACGATGAATCCTCCCAATGGTGTCTCTACTTTAGGCCGTACCACAGTTTACGCCAAAAATATATCGGCTATTGTTTTTGAAATTTTGCACGATTAAAGAATACTCCATTAGCGACCTAATGGTATAAATTGTATTTTAAAACAATCACCCCTTTTCACAATAAATTACAAAACGTCACAAAATTTGAAAGAAAGTGGGACAGAAAATAATATACTTTTTGGCGTATTATACTATTTAAAGTACTCGGAACTTAATTTGTAAGTAAAGTAAAAAATGTGAAAACCCCCTTTTCATTTTGGATCCCCATCCCTATAAATTCCCAACGGGGATTGATCCCTTCCCGTCCGGACCTCATTTTACTGAAATACCACTATTTTAAACAAATTTAGATTTGATTTAACTCCCGGGGGTTAATGCTAACGCAAAGATTTTGCGTGTGTCAGTAACTTATAGTAATCTTATTTCACGAAAAGTGACAATTTTGCTAAAAATTATTTTGAATAGTGACCAATTTGTTAGGGCACCGTGTTATAGGAGAAGCATTCTAAGGTGAAGTCGGTCTGAACATCTATTTAGGAGGATGGTTCACGAAGCCCCAGTCCAAACAGGTCTAGAAGCCGTTCAAGAAGCCGATCTCGTAGTCGGTCTGGCGGCAGTCGGTCTCGAAGTCGATCACGAAGCCGAAGCAGATCTCGCAGCAGAAGCCGATCCCGCTAGTTTTTATTTTAATTCTGTAATTGTTAGATTTAGAACAATAGAACATTGGCCATAAGTCTATTGCAGCGAATTCATGGTTCGTCTGCCAATCTCTGCGGTTAATAAAAATCACAATTCTTATGAAATTATGGTCGACTCAACAGGATGAAAAGGGCTTAACAGTCGCACCGTCAGCTGTCACAAACGTGGTTTTTAGGCATAAACATGCGATTTTCCAGCAGTAGACCGTATGATGGGCCCGATTCACCCCTTGACCCTGGGTTAAGTTTTTTCGCAGCATCTTCTGGTCACTTCCGTTTCCCGATGTCATTCGGAAATGTACCAAGTTTAAAAAATGGCGACTGCCATCCGGCCCGAGCTTCATAATATTTTAACTTCGCGTCACACTTCTTTATTAGAGGATAATATAGTAGCCGTAAAATCGCATTTCGCAATTATCGTATAAGGTGCTCATTACTGACACCTACATGCGGAATATGTGAAAATGTGCGAAAAGTGCGAAATACAAATAATAATTTTAGTTTTGTTTTACGATATTTTGAGTTTGGTTTTTTTGGCGATTTTTCTGGCGTATTCTTGTGATCTTTTTTTGTTAATTATTGGTAATATCCGGCAATTATCTTCAAACCCGCGAAACCGATCGAAATGTATAATGTATATTATAATAAATATATCTCCCAGACACATTTTTA
>SCLF01101819.1:0-11001 GCA_004367975.1 Mesochordaeus erythrocephalus
GACGAGAGAGAGTAACGCTATTTCTGTCGTCGCCCGTTTCCACTCACTCTTGCCTCTCAACAAAATCAAAAAAGGGCCACTGTTGACAAATTATGGATATATGTGTATCATTATTAATGGTTTGTTTTTGTGTGATTAACCCCTACGTAATTATATCTTGTTTCAATGTCACATATCCTTATAACAAACATGTGTCAAAGAATTTCTATATTCACAACGCCATACATGTTTAGTTAGTAAGAGAAATTGAAAATAACGCGTTATAAGGACAACACAATTTTCCGATTTTGTTCACATAACTAGGGTGACCAGATCGGATTTGTCAAAAAGCGGGACATTTTTTCAAAGTTGGTCAAAAAGCGTGACACAAAATAGTCCACAATCTGACAGGACACGTGAGTCCTATGCGGCCCCCTCCCCGATGGGGTTCTGGGGGCAACTGATTTGTCAACGAGACTTAGTGGGTCTGATAGAGAATTTAAGTCAAAACTTTCATTTCGTGAAGTATGACGGATTGGCTCGAAAGTGGGCATGACTCAAGCTTCAATTATTCTCAGAGCATCGACCCCGAATTCGTAACACGTGACCCGTTATAGGCCAAAAACTGGACCGAAAAAGGTACACATTTTCAAAAAGTGACAAAATAACGAATTTTGCCATTTTCGGTTTTATTATGATTTAGAAAACATGCCAAGATCGCAAAGTATGTTCACTAAAAATTCGACTCGAAATAATTGCGTTAAAACCATATTTCAGGACGGTCAAATTCAACTATATTCGACTCATTTTTGTCCGTAGAGAGGGTTAACTGTATGAAGGAGTATAATTTTGGACATTCTGTAATGAGATGAAAAACCGCTACAAACAACTATCAGACTGGCTAAGTCTCGTTGACCAATCGGTTGCCCCCCGGATCCTCTAGGGGGGCTGCATTGGTCCCACGTGCAGGAGTAACTCTGATCATCCACAAAAACGGATTTGTCTTTATGAATATAATGAGCGACTTAAATCGTATCGTCGCTCCAAAAAAAGTACTATAACAAAAAAGCAAAAACAGATTTTCTTAATTAAGAAAAACTGTACCTGGTAATTTTTTTTCTATACCGATTTCATGGCTTTTCAACTTTAACCCCTTGTAAAAACCTCTCGCGATGGGACTTTTGGGCAAAAAAGTAGCCACAATTTTTGATGCTAATCTCCCACAAGTCAGAAATTTTACCTAATTATAAAAAGTCTATCCGTGAATTTATTCATGTATTTATTCATGTAATTTTACTTTTTATGAAATTTTTCGTGTCTTTGATGGCTTTGAACCCAGCCGAACCCACTTTTATTCTATTGACTATGACGTCATAAAACGGCTCTTAACCCGCAAGCTGAGATCGGTGCCGACCGGCACATATTTTCGTTAATCAGGCCATAAGTTCTGTTAGAGTGGTGCTACGTCGAATTCACAATCCAGGTCCCCCCATAATCCACCATCCCGGTTTTTTAACGTACTTTCAGACCGGAAGTAAGCCTGAAAACCGGAAAAAATTGTTCGAATCGGGAGTCACACCAAATTGTTGCCTGAGGCGACCTCTAGTGGAAAATCATCTTTAAAATAATTAGGTACCTACAGGTTCTTAGGAAATGGTTATTAGGAAATATTTTAGGCTAACTTTCGACCACGAATTTTGACCGGAAGTGGACGCAAAAAACGAAAAATCCGAAAATTGCGGAAAAAAATACTTCCTCTGTCGATATTTATACGACCGAAAAATTTGAGTGTATATAGTGGCAAGTAACTCTCAATATTCCTACTTTTTGAATAGAAACGAAAAATAATTTCGACAAACGACAACCACTCATCTGTGCCGCGTTCAAGAGAAAACTAAACGACATTATTGGCAGTAAATTATACTGAATGCTTTATATGGCCACTATTATGCATACCCATAATCAACAATTTGAAAACTTTGATCTAGAGGTGAAATACCGAGTTTCTCGTGTTTGTGTCGATCGGCACAGATTGCAGCGTAGGCCCAGTTACACCCGTGAAGCTTGCGGGTTAAGGGTTACATTTAATCACATAAATACAGCATGACCATGCAATGGTAACATAACCTCCATAAGGCTATGATTTATCTACCTATATGAATACAAGATCCCAAAAGCGGAAATTAACTATACATTTCCGTTGTATGGCTAATCAAGTAAATATCTGTATAAATTCCATCGTAGGGTAAATAACGTAACGTCTCGGGAAATCTCCAGGACCTAGTAGATTAAATCAAGACTAGCCAGCACGATAGTAAGGGAGAACATTCAGGCTATAGCGGTAGCAGTCTTTATATTAATAAAATTGGTATATTTTACTGGGGGAAAGGGTACATATATGTATATGTTAAAGACCCCCAAAGTGACTCCAATCGCTACAAAATTGGGTTTTGTATGCGACAGTCTCGTCGCATAAGTGCAATGTAATTGACTTGCGCCAAGTCCACTAATGCGAAGCCGCTAGAAGACTAGTGTCCAAATTAAATAGATATTGAGCATATGAAATATTTGGCATTTTTGTAAACTCTAAAATTGGTCATATCTCTCTAATTTCGACAGCTTTACTATATATTCAATAAAAAATACTTCTACACAATATAAGAACGTAATTTTGTTTGTATGACAACAATGATACCCAAAGAAAAATAATAAATTGAAACTGACTTCCTACGGTTAAAATAGTTGCACTTGTAATTAGCAAACCGTTGGATTTCAGAAAAACTGGAGACTACTTCATTATATTTAATAACAAATGTTTTTACAAGGTATGACCATCGTTTATTTCTATGCCAACGATGGTACGAAAAGAAAAATGAGACATTGAAACTTAGCTCCTACGGCTCAAATAGAAGGAGTTGTAGTTAGCAAACCGTTGGATTTCTTCAAAAACAAAACCCGACGCTGCTAGAGTGTATATTAAATAAAATGGTAAGACCGCCATTTTTTGTCTACAACGGCACTGATACAAAGTCAAAACACCAACAAAATTTGGATTGAAATAGAGTATCAATAGTTCTTAATGTAATATTTTAGTCTAAATAATATCCTACTATTAATTAATCTGTACAGTGGCGTCACTAAACGTGTATAGTGGTATATTTTCCGGTGAGAAGGCACGACAAGAAAATATACGTCCAGACACTTTTAGTGACGCCACTGTATATCAGCATTTTCCCGAATATATAATGGTATGTCGCGGTGTCTAAGTGGCAACATTAAACTAAGGTTGTAAAATATAACATTAACATAATAGTAATTAAATCTTCAAAATGATCGATCCAAGCATTTTGGTAAAATTTAAATTAACCTACGCCCTCTTCTCAAGGTGTATATACTCGTATGTGGCAAGGAATGTATTTATTATTATTATCTTTATAAATAAATTATTACGTACTAACTTTAGTATTATTCTTCAAATTACAAACGTGACCAGCCGTTGAGCTACGTGACGAAGAGGAGACTAACAGTTATATTTATAAATATACAATATAGTAAAAATAAGATACAAAAAGCTTTTCGGTCACGTATATACAGTCTTGTCACAAAAACTGTCCGGTCGTATATTTTCTTCTCGGTTCGTCCCACCGGAAAATCAATGAATAGTTTTTAATCAAATGTTTCCATTTGAACGGTGAACGTTTAGCTTTATAATGGTAAACCTTTTATTAAAAACTATTCATTGATTTTCCGGTGGGCCGACACGAGAAGAAAATATACGACCGGACACTTTTTGTGACGCCACTGTATCATCCGACTATTATCAAAAATAAAAAGGCATTCAATGTGTACTCTAGAGAGCGAACCTTAAGGTTTACAAATATATTTTCTCAATTATTGAATTTAACCCTTAATTTCGATTTAAATCATCATAATTTAACCCCTTGTAAAAAAAATCGAAAGTATAAGGACTTGTAAACTTTGGGTTTACTTTCATCATTCTAATTCTTGTATTCGAACTGGTATGTTGTCTTTCTTTTCGTTTCCTTACAATGTTAACATTGAGACAGAATGCTTAAATAGATACATAAAACTAAATTGTTCCATTGTCAACTTTTTTTGGCTTATTATGGCCAGATAATTTAAATAATAGCCTTTTGATCATTTTGGTAAATTATGTGATAAATACCGTATCAATGGTGAATATAAAGCCAAACTAGAAAACATACCATGTGCTTCATGAATATAAAGGCAAAATCGACTTTTTGGGATTTATATTCACGAATCACAAGGGGTGTTATCCATTTTCGCTTTATATTCACTATTAATACTTTAGGAACTGGCCGATTATTAGAGATATAAAAAACGTAAAACTTTACAAAATTTTAATAACACATTAATAATTTTTTATTTAAACTTTATTATTTTTTTTATTAAAACTTTATTATTAAATTATTATTGTCAAAAGTGCCGAATTAATACGTGGAGTATGAATTCGGCACCAAAAGGGTGCCTGAGTGATATGGTTAAAGACTGCTCTTAACCAGTGCATACCGTCAAGGGACAAAACGTCCAAAACGCTCGTCTTCCTCGTATATCTCGAGCAGTGGTGTACCTGGTGTATCGTTCATACAAAATTAGTCCCGATGAAAAACGTTCAGTGTAACTAATTTGGCAGACCAAAAGCGTTTTCTTGCTTTTTGTGAAGATCCAAGCGATTTGCAAAATTTAACAGCCATTATCTCAGCGGTCGGAACTCTATTTCAATCTAAATTTTATCAGTGTTTACCTTTGGATAATTGTCGTTACAGACAAAAAATCGCGGTCTTATCATCCACAGCACATTTTTATTGAATATACATTGAAGCAGTGTCGGTTTTTGTTTGCAGAAATCAAACGGTTTACTGATTACAGCTCCAAGAATTTTAACGGCAGGAACTCGCTTTCAATAACACTAATAACGGCCGAACGTTGTAAACAACATTTTTTATTAAATAGATACTGAAGTAGTCTCCAGTTTTTTTTCTGAAATCCAACGGTTTCCGACTACAACTCCAAGTCTTTAAACCCCAATAACTCAGCTTCATTTTATTAATGTTCTCTGGGTATCCTCGTTGGCATAGAAAAAAATAACATTCTTATATTGTACATAAGTATTTTTTTATCTTATTAATAAACATAGCTGATATCCATGCATGTGGAATGAGTCCAATTTCGGGGAAAATCAGAAATTTTATAATTGCCATACGAAGAATAATACCTAACACATAATTACTAATAATACATATCTGTTATTATGCTAGGTACACTGGATTTTTTGGATTTCTAGGCATATTATTTGATCTAGAAAATATTATTTGAATGACATTTCACGTGTATAACCGTGCATTCTGATTTTTCATACTTTATCGGTAAGCAATATTAATAGATAGAAAATTTCAACGGAAAATATTGTTCCATTTTGACTTGAGATGAAAAGAAGAGCGGAGGACATTTTGTCCCTGAACGGTATCCACAGGGAATTTCGTTCGCGGTTATCAACTGGTTTGAACAAGGATTCGAATTAGACATGACGCACAAAGATTAGGTGGAAAGTTGACATGAAGTCATATAGTCAATAATTCAGACCTAGTAATGGACATTTTTTTTATTAATATTTCCTTTATCTCAAAAATCCAGGAGTGTTTCAATCAATAATTTTGTTAAACGATGCAACTTTGCAGTTTAATACCTTTGTAGAATCATCGTGGGTGAGATAACACACACATATCCAGAGTGGCCCCACCCCTACAGGATGCACCTAAACTATTTTTTCTTGCGGTTCCGAATCTATTTTCAGAATGTCCGAATTTATACTCCTTCGTACAGTTAACCCCTTCTAAAGACAAACAGGTGAAAAAGACCTTTTTTAAAACGTTAATTTTAACTCATACGAGCATGTGTTTAGCCCTGTATGTTTATACTATGTTTGCGATTATTTTATTGGATGTCCAGGGGCCTAATTAATCTAGCACGATTTAGTTCGATGAGCTGCCATGCTCCTATGAGTTAAAATTAACGTTTTAAAAGGTCTTTTCACCTGTTTGTCTTTAGAGGGGGTTAACTGTACGAAGGAGTATAAATTTGGACATTCTGGAAATAGATTCTGAACCGCAAGAAAAAACTCTATCAGACTAGCTAAGTCTCGTTAATAGTTTAGGTGCATCCTGATGGGGTGGGGGACACTCTGGATAGGTGTGTAACAGTGTACTTTTATCAATTTTACCTAAAATGATTGATTAGATCCGAAATGGTTCCTGATTTTTTACGACTCACGAGGAATCACTATTCATACGGTAGGAACCGGCCGAATATCGGAAATGCAAAACAAAAACGTTGGTTAATTTTTAATAAAAGTTTAAAGGTTTTTAATAAAACTCTTAAAATTTATGAATAAAATTTGTGTGTTATTTTTTTTATTAAACCACCGATCAAACTTTATTATTTTTATTGGAACTTTAATAAATATGGTTGAACTATTGTTTTACGAATTAGACATGACGCACAAAGATGAGGTGAAAAGTAGACATGAGGTCATACTGTCTATAATTTAGGTCTAGTTCCGTCACAAAACGTGTCTACTCGTATATTTTCTTCCGAGCCGTCTCACCGGAAAATCAATGTATACTTTATAATAAGATGTTTATTGATTTTCCGGTGAGACGGCTGGGAATAAAATATACGACTAGACACTTTTTGTGACGCCACTGTAGATCTTAAAATTTGAGAAACAATATATACTGTATCTCAAAAATCCAGGACTGTTTCCCATTTGTATGTATTCCCATATAGGCATCCTTGCCCCATGGACATTACATTAAAATTTCCGTTCTAAGACAGGTCTAATACTGTTTAAACTACCGAGAATTTATAACTTCATAAGTTGCTCATTTAATTCGATGAATATATTTAAAATTCACACACAAAATGTCATTAAAAGTGGAATATGTTAATGAGAAGAGAAACACTGCGAAATTTAGTCTGATCAATCTTAAAATTTGAGAAACAATATTTCCTTTATCTCAAAAATCCACGCTGTCATTTTGGGTAAAATAGATAAAAGTACACCATAATGATTAACCTGCAAAGTTGTATCGTTCAACAAAATGGATATAATAATTGAGGTACAAAAGCAAAATTATTTCACCTCAATTATTGCATTCTTTTTGTCGAACGATAAAACTTTGCAGGATAAAACTTTTATCTATTTTACCAAAAATGATTTCTTCCTTGTGACTACCCTGTTCCTTTTCGATATGCTTCGGCACGCTTTTCGCATCATTTGTCGGTTTGCGGAGAACATACATGTCCAGGGTAGATCAAACTAAATACATTATATTTGATCTCATACCCTTCCTCTATTAACTACCTGATTACTGTCGGATCCATTATCTCTCGGTGGCATACTGTTATCTGGTTAGTCTATTATTGCCTGCTTCAATGTCTGGTTAAATCCAAGTTTTATATTCGTTATCTTAGACTCTCAAAACTTGTCGCAACTGAAATGATTTTCTCCTCGATCATATTGGTGATATTGTAAGAAGTATTTGCGTAGGTTTTATAAACCAATCACGTGCTTCTATTCCCTTCCTTCGTTTCCCACTTTGTTTCAAGCCCATGTGAAACGCCACAATCGAACCATACTCGCTCTAGTAATTATAAATAGAGTTAACCAAACCGGCACGATACAGACGTGGTTATAATGTGACAAGTGCGGTTAGGCTTGAGGCAATCGGTCGAGTTTATACTGAAGTGGTAGTAAAGAGTGAAGATACTTGATTCAAAAGACTTCTGAAGGACCATTTAGCAACTCAAAAGAATGGTTAATTAACCCGCCACGTCCATTTACGTCCATTCACGGTCATCATAGCATTATTTCACTATAATTGGCTCGAACCCACAATCTTCCGATCTCTTCCGATTTTCTTTAGACATGATGATGTTATTGGACGACAGCCATTAATTCCCATCTCAAACACGCAGGTTCACACTATTTTCGGTGCCGACCCCCCAGAAGTTTGAAACTATCAGATTTATTTCGATAGCAATGATATATTTATCGTCAGTTATTGGACGATCACATAAATATATCGTTGCTATCGAAATAAATCTGATACAGTTTCAAACTTCTGGGGGGTCAGCATCGAAAATAGTAAGAACTTGCGCGTTTGAGATGGGAATTAATTCCAAAGGTTTTCATGGAGGTTATAAAGTTTAACTTTCCATCGTTCAACTGTAGTTTGTGTTAGGTGCAAATGGTTAATCGACAGTGGATTGGAACGAAAAGTCGATGAAAAGACAGCTGCTGGAAGTTTTGCCAACATCTGGCATGATATGGAAGCAACAATTTGTCAAGCTGCTTTCAGAAAAACCAAAATTGGAACCAGAATCTATCCGATGATTGAAGGGGGTCGGTTGAATATTGATCGAAAACGGACGAAATGATCATTTATTTTCAAAGCCTGTCATCCGATGCACGTTTTTCTCATGAGCTATGTGTTGCCTGTAGGCTATTATAAGTAAGTATCTATGTGCATCGGAGGTCAGGCGTTGAAAATAAATGATCATAACGTCCGTTTTCGATCAATATTAAACCAAAACGAATATTATTCCGAATTCCGGCGCGTGAACAAATATTCGACAGCTTCAAGGAAACGGGCGTTTTTTGCACAATTATTTTCAGACGTTATTATATTTATTGTAGATATCTGGTGATCCATAAGGGCAAAACGCTCTGACGCCTTTGTATAATTTAATCCCACACCCTTGCTTGGTCACCTTCCCAAAGGGTAGGTTATCGAAATTTAGAAGACGCAATACGTGTCTTCCATGATATCTCCCAGCCTTTTCTGTATAAAACCCTCAGACAACTTTTTTCGACATTTTTTCAACCTGGTAATTTTGAAGCATTTCCGGTTGACATATCCGGAAACGGAAGTGTCCAGAAGATGCTCCGAAAAAACTTGACCCAGGGTCAGGGGGGGGGCAATCGGGCCAAGCATACGGTTTAGTGCTTGAAAATTTCATTTGTATGCCTAAAATCCACGTTTGTGACAGCTGACGGCGTGACTTTTAATTAGGTCTCGACTGCATTATATTTAAGAAGGGGCAATAATCGATTTAGTCAGTTGGTAGACCAGTCGTGATTGTTTAGTTTAATTTCCACCCAAGAACACACTAATTGCTGCAATTAATGACGTAATTACCACTAAATTCTAATTCAGATTGATTTGCACACATATACAAACACACATACATATATACACATACGGGTTAAAGTGATTTAAAGGTAAAGTCACCGCCCAATTGTATCCGACTCCTTGTTGACTCCTGCCGTATATGGTGAATTACTAGTGATCCAGGGGTTACATTTTTTTTTGATTTTCTTTAAATATAAAATGAACCCAATCAAATATTACAAAATTAACCATGAATGAGTTTTAAATGACGCACTTTCAACCAATAGATAGTCATGACTCCAGCTTCAATTCTTCTCAAAGGACCGACCCCCTATTCTTAACACGCGACCTAGTAAAAGCCATAAAATTGGATTCCTAAATTGCAAATTATCAAAAAGTGACAAAATCAGGATTTTCCACCTTTCGATTTGTTATTATTTAGAAAACATGCCAAGATCCTAAAGTATGTTCACTAAAAAATTGACTCGAAACAACGGCATAGAAATTAATGCTTGCGACGGTCAAAGTCAATTTTGTCTATTTTGGCAATGTGAATTTCTAGGTCCATAGGTTTAAAATGAATAATCTGAATACGCTGTCGATACTTTTATTGGATGCCCTGGTATCTACTTAATCTACTGGAGTTTAGCTCGGTGAGGTGCCATACCAATGAGTTAAAATTAACGTTTATAAAAAAGGTATTTTTCACGTTTTGTCTTTAGGGGGTTAACTGTATGATGCCGTATAATTTCGGATAGTCTGGTAACAGCTTCTGAACCGCAAGGAAAAACTCTATCAGACCCACGAAGTCTCGCTAACCGATCAGTTGCTCCCTCGCATAGTAGTATTCACAGGCGTGCGTCATAGGGCTGTTTTCTCTTGCAGTTCATGCAAACGTAATATTTGCAAAGATGGGCATAGCTGTCCGCTTCCTAAAACTGTGCTCGCACTCTTCCTAGCACGACCTCTCTCTAATTTAGACACAGCTACACCATAAATTAAATAAATAAAATACTTATCTGCACTATAAGAATGTAATATTTTTTCTCTGCCAACAAAGATACCCAGATAACATTAATAAAATTAATCTAAGCTATTGGTGTTAAAAGACTTGGAGTTGTAGTCGGAAAACCATTGGATTTCTGAAAAAAGTGGAGACTTCTTCAGTGTGTATTTAATACAAAATGTTGTCTACAACGTGCTACTATTATTTTTGTTCTATGCCAACATGAATACCCAGAGAAAATAGTAAATTGCAAGTCAGTTCCTACCGTGAAAATACTGAGTGCTATAATGAGTAAGCTGTTTGATTTCTGAAACAAACCCGACACTGCTCCAGTGTATATTCAATAAAGAATGTTTTGTGGATGATAAGACCGCCATGATTTGTCTGTAACAACAATGATACAAAGGAAAAACACAGACAAAATTGGAAACATAGAGGTCCGACCGCTGAGATCATGGCAGTCAGATTTTGCAAATCGCGTGGAATTTAAAGGCTCGTGATTGGCCGCTGATAGAGTTTTTTCTTGGGGTTCCGAATCTGTTTTCAGAATGTCCAAAATTATACTATTTCGTACAGTTAACCCCCAAGAACTCCAAAAGGCGAAAACGACCTTTTTTATAAAACCGTTAATTTTAACTCATGGGGGATGGCAGGTCATCAAACTAAATCGTGCGAGATTAATTAGGCGCCTGGGTATGCAATAAAAGTATCGAAAACATACTGCGATTATTTCCTTTAACCAGTGGAGACCGTTTTGGACGTTTTGTCCCAGTGCACACCAAAAAGGCTCTTCTTTCGCAG
>SCLF01101930.1:0-10999 GCA_004367975.1 Mesochordaeus erythrocephalus
CAATTGAATGGACAATTGTTATAGAGAAAGGCGGGCTACATGCAAGTTAATTAATGTATTAGATATAATATAATTACGAATGAAAATAGACGATATTGGAGAAAATTTTCACAGTTTAACTGTAAATTCACAAACAAATTAGTTTTGTTGTATGGCAACATGGATACCCAGAGAAAAATATTAAATTAGTAAACCATTTGATTTCTTCAAAAAACCCGACACTGGTCCAGCTTATATTCGATGAAAAATGTTCTGTAGATGATAAGACCGCCATGTTTTGTATGCCCCGAGAATCATACAAAGGCAAAGCACTGGCAAAATTTGGATTCAAATACATGCCCCACCGCTGAGATAATGGCAGTTAAATTTTGCAAGCTACAGGAGCGTCGGTGAGAGCTAAGAAAAGGTTTCCGCAATCCATTGATACCCAGATGTAACAAATTACGGGTACCTATTCATTACCATAATAAATGTGTCCCCATTTTCGTCCCGCCTTGCTAAATAGATGAAACATACCTTCCCAAGCCACCAAATTATTATATAGAAAAATCTTCAAATCTTCGGCCATAAAAAGGATCCCGCGTGTGACATCGCTCGTTCTGTGAAACTTGAAAGCGGTTCATATTTGTTCAATCAGTTACGCTTTTCGCTTACCTTGAATTGAGTCTCCCACTGGTTAATCCAACCTTCGCCTGTCCGTATCCAACCGTACCGCCCGAATATCATTTCATAAAACCAAAAGAATGCATTACCAGACCATAGTACAACTTTCTTGATAGGATCGATAATAAATGGGTTGATAATATTTGTTTCCAGCTCAAAGGTTGAGCAAATGACCCATTCTTCAGTTGTAAAGTTTTTGATGCACTTATACTGAGCCCACGGGTAAATGAGTTGCTGCAAATCTCTCATTCCGCGACGATAAATAGCTAAAAATATATGATTCCTATGATATCTCTCAGACTCCCTTTTTAAGTATCTCTCAGGCACCTTTTTGGTTCATTTTGACCAGTGAGAATAATCCAATTAATTCAATCTCCAGAATTCGAATATATTATTTGTTTTCAAAAACGCCAAGGATGAATAAGCGTTGAAACCATACTGCTTTGAATAGATTTTATTCAGAAACAAACTGCTTGTGTAGTACAGAATTCCTGCATAGTAAGGCAGCTTGCCTTTATAGTAGTTTCTAGTCATTACCAGTGAATTTGGACCAGTTTTGGTGAACATTACAGAATTTTATCTACTTTCTGTGCGAATTTCGCTGCGATTATGATTGCAAAGTTGATGTAATCAAAACTAATACCTCTAATACAGATTTAAAACTCAAAATACACGCGTTTCTATATGTGTATCCCTTCTGTATCCCTATTACTCTGTATTTATAATAGTCAGTTCTCTCGTAGCCTGGTCTATATCACCTGCATTCACAATACGATATAAATCTTAACATCGAGTCCCTTCTTATCTCAAATTCAATAACATGCACGTACAATTGATAACTAGAAGAACTAAGCAACGAAAACACAAATCCCCTGAAATAATTGTAAATCGATAAAATCAAGATTGTGGGAGAATGCCTGACCGTAGAACGCCTATTTTTGGGCTTAATATAGGACGCATTTTTCGACCAAAATTTCTGAATTTTGAATTGTTAGGTTCATTTCCGGCCAAAATTCTGGTCATTAGGTAACTTAAAATATTCGCAATAAAATTCTGGGAGGGAATGCCGCTTAACGTTTTCCTATCTAAGACACAGCTTTCTTAAGAGGTAAATTAAATTGTTTTAAAGTGTCATTTCCTAAGTACCTGTAGGTACTTAAATTTTTGAAAGATAGTTTTCGACTAGAGGTCGTCTCGAGCAATAAGTTGGTGTGATTCACTATTCAACCTAATCAACTTCCGGTTTTCAGCTGTCACTTCCGGCGCCACTTCCGGCTAAAAATAGTTCCAAAAAATTCCACGTCCAACTTAGTGGAAAACTATCTTTAAAAAATTTAAGTACCCACAGGTGCTTAGGAAACGATACCTTAAATTTTTTAGTTTTTTACAACTTAACCCTCTTAGCAAAATTTGTGCGACTTCGCTTGGAAAAGGAAGTTCGCAGGAAAATAGCGTTAAAAAGAGAAATAATAAGTGAAAATAAAACCTGCACCCACACTGACTCGAATACGTTATCTTTAGATGAAGAGAGATACGATTTAAAATATCTTTGTGAATAATTATGGTGCCCGGAAATGAATACCACTGAACTATTCTTTGAATTTAGCAACAGTTGTAATTACATTCCAAAAAATTCTACCCGGCGCTGGGGATCGAACTCCTGTGTCAATATGTATGTTAAATAATTTATGCTAAAGCCGGACCATTAAGCCATAGAATTGATGACATCACAACAAATGACCAAAATCAGGTCCACTCAAAGCCGGACTTGAAGACAACAAGACAAGTTACGAACGTATAGAATATTGGCCTGGAAGCAGAAATGTTTTTTTTATGGACAATTTTAAATTTTAACTCCTAGGGATTATGTATCAAACGCTATAGCCATTTTCGTGGTGAAACAACCAGATCGTGGGACGTTTTGCTAAGAGGGTTAAGACAACTATGTCTTATATAGGAAAACGTTGAGCAGCATTGACTATCGACCAGAAATTTTTAACGGAAATGAACCTAAAAATTGCAAATTCAAAATTTTTCGTTGAAAAATTGGTGGAATATTCAGCCGTAATAAAGTTATGTGGACAAACAAAATAGTCGTTCTACGGCCAGGTATTCTTACCTAAACATGATTTTATGAATTCTAAAAATTTTCAGAAGATTTGTGTTTTCGTTGCTCAATTCTTCTAGTAATTGATTGCATGTGGTATGTTATTGAATTTGAAATAAGAACGGACCCGATCTCAACATTTAATTAGTATTGTGAATGCACATGATACAGGCCAGGCTGCTAGAGAACTGACTACCATGAATAAAGGAGAACAGGTATACGAAAAGGAGACTCCGGGAGAGACGCATAGGTATGTATTTTGAGTTTAAATTTGTATTCGAGGTATTATTGTCGATGTTAAGAATTCCGAATATGTCTCTAACGTTTATAAGAAGACGCGGTTAAAACGGTCAAAGTTCACTGGTAATGACCAGAAACTACTGTAAAGGCAAGCTGCCTTACTATGGAGGCTTTCTGAACTTCACAAGCGGTTTGATTTTGAACAAAATCTAATGAAGATTGTATGGTTTCAACGCATATTCACTCCTAGCGGTTTTTTAAACAAATAATATATTCGAATTCTGGAGATTGAATTAATTGGACTATTCTCACTGGTCATAAGTAACCAACAAGGTGGCGGAGACATGCTTAAATAAAAAGGTGCCTGAGAGATATATTTAAATCAAAATATTATCTGTATAATCAATCTAACATGTGTGTCAGAACCACCCTCCTATCTCCGATGTCAACTGATAGTTTAACCAGATTTAGTGAATCTTATAGTTTTTCCTTACGGTTCCGAATCTGTACTCAGAATATCCAAAATTATACGGCATCGTATAGTGACCCTCCTAAAGACAGAAAGCGAAACCGAACTAAATTGTACTAGATCAAGTAGACCCCAGGGCATCCGATCGAAACTCACACAAAATTGACGTTGACCGTCCTAAACTTGAGTTTCATTGCACTTGTTTCAAATTGAATTTTTAGTGAACGTACTTTGTTTTCTAAACCATAACAAAATCGAAAACTATAAAACCAATAGAGATATGTTCAACATAGACATACCCTGAGGTGCGCAATGGATAAATCTTAAACCAGGTAGAATTTAAAAAAGATACAAGGAATGGCTTTCGAGAAAAATGAGAAAGAGTGACGCCCTGCATCAAAAGAGGCAGGTGTGGTATCTACTGGTTAAGCAGTCAGAGAAAATTTAGAATTTTTTATCATCCTTATAAAAAACAGTCAAACCGTGTTTGTACAGATAATTAAAATACATAAAAATGTATTTATATATGTTACAAATTATAGTGTTATTTTCAATCATTTTTTCGATCATTTTTTGGACAGAAGTCCACCTGAAGTCATTAAACTTTCGTGATTTCATACGAAATAGTCTGTTGTGATTATAATTAACTGGTAATGCTGAAAGTGCCAGAAGATGAAATATGCACGTAGCTGAAAACGCAAGAATACCGCCATCTCTTTTTATGTTTTGATCTGGATTTCATACGTAAATTCACCTAATTCTCTCTTCCCAAAAGGTACATTCGCCATTTAATTAGGGTCTTCTTTAAATGCTAATATGGCCCTAATATGGACCTTCCTGACTGTCTGAACATTTTGGAAAATAATTCCACCGCTCGATGACACTCATGATAGTGTCCATGGGTTCCAATATCCACTTCTATTTGTTCGTTTCTTTCTTTTTCATGTCTTCTTTCCTTTTCCTTTTTCATGCAGATCTACAGTATCGCTCCCATGGATTATTCTGAAGCGTGTCGACGCCCACCTGTTCCCTTTGCAAGTGTCCGTAATTGGTACCACTATACTTGCAAAGTTATTTACCACCCTCTTCACATATTCGTACTTCTCCTTCCATAATGCTATGGCCGCACAACTTAGCCTGATCCGTCAATAAGACTGAATTCTTGGCCTTATTTGAAGGCCATATTTATTAATTATTTTCATTATTTTTTCAAGTCGGTCTAAGTTTTCGTCTTCGTCTCTTCAGTGTCCGAAGTAGTCGTCCATGTATGTGATTTCAAAATGTCCTGGTACGTTTTTGGTTCTCATTGGCATTCTTGTGAACTGAAATTGACCCAGTTCATTTCCAAATTTAAGGGCTTCTGCTGCATCTTCTGTAATGGGGATTTGGTGAAATCCGACTTCTAAATCACTTATATGGGGTAGTAGTCTATGACCAGTCTGTATTCCCCACTTGGTCTTTAACTAATAATGTGTGGCTATTCCAAGCTCTACTTGTGCGCTCCATTAGCTACTCATTAATATGTGTTGTATCATCTCCCGAATTTTAGGTCCTAGTGGGTATGGGTACTGTACATCTGTAATGCTACAGGGCCTGAATTTCCCATGTGGACTTCCCATGTGGACTTCCCATGTGCACTTCCTTCACTTGTCTATTCAGGTTTCCCCTATTTCTATGTTTCGTACATTCTTTGTTTTTTCATTTTTAAAAGTTTTGTCTTCTGTCGTCTGCATTTTTGTTTCCTGGATTCTCGCTTCGTTTTCCTTTTTGCCATTTTCTGCATGTTGAGTAAGCTTAGTTCCGACTTCCTGTCCTGCTCGCTATCCGAAGAAATAACAATGTTATTCCCAACTAAGTAAGTTAAGTTTATTATGAAGTAAGTTGTATATCTAAAGCATATAATATGTGAAGTGCGAAGTCGTAGTATAACTAAGGATGTGACTAACGCCCAATCGCACTATGCACTATAACACCATACTCACATTTGTGTTAGCCCCGTGCTTACTGTCCCTCTTCTGCTGTTCCCCGGTTTTCTGCCGTCTTCTGGCTTCATGGCTATTTCTTCATTCTTCGGAATTCCTCATGTCATTTTTTCGAACTTCTGGTTGACCTGAATACACCTGTTCCTAGGATTGGTATACAATCTTTACTGGTTATAAATATCGTATGTTTCCCTGGTTGCTACTGTACCTATTATACAAACCTGATCATTTGTATACGGGGATATTTTAATTTCCATTACTGCTAATTCCGCCAACAATTTTCTTCCTACCAACCATTGTGGGAGTATGGTGACTTCGCTTTTGATGCCTATTAACATAGAATAGCAACTGCCTTCTATCCATACTCCCGCAAAAGTCTTGCCGATTCCGTGCCTACTATTCGTAAAACATACTTGTTGTTCAAATTTGTTTTACTCAACATATTATATGTTTTTACCGAAGTCCACTTCTTAGTTTTTTGCATAATGGTAGTCTTCAACGAACATTGTGTGTCCATACTGTTCACGCAAAAAAGTATTATCAAATCGTTTTTGTAATTTGCCCTCGCTCTCTGCACCTCTTGGGTTTGACCGCCTACGCTGTGAAGTTGGCTTGGACCACTGGGAGTTTCGGCGTCTGTCTTCTGGCTTCCAGAATGTATACAGCTTGTCTTCTGTTTTTATTTTTACTTCCTGTTTGAGGAAGTTAAAGTTTGTATACTGTACCGTCATGTCCTTGATGTCCTCCTTGATCTTCCTGATGTTTTCATCGACTATTCTGCTAATTTATTCTTGTCAGTTCCATTGTTCTTCGCTCGTTGCCTGCCACTTTTTGCACTGAATTCGCGAAGTCTCCTGTCATCTTTCCCTGGTTCTCTTGCATGGTCATTATTCTTTCCCTTATGGTTTTTTCCGTCTTCTGGGCCATCTTCTTTACTTTCAGTATGTTCTTTTCGGGATTTTTTCTTCTTGCAACTATACTAATTAGCTCAGTATTTTCAAGATACTTAGATAATGCTACAATTATTTTCTTCGTTGTGTTGTCTTCTTTTTACGTTCTTGCCACATTGTAGTCTTCTGGACTCATCGATTGCTTCTATTTTCCGTGGATTAACCTGTCTCGTTCTTCTTGATTTTCCGTAATTTTATCCGCTATTTCTTCTAAATGATTTCGTCATATCTTCGATCATTTTTTGCCTTGTAAAATTCCCTCTTCCGGCTTCTTTCTGTAGCTCCTTGTCTATATAGAACCGCCAAATGATCGCCTTGGCTTCCTCAGCGCGTTTCTTAACTAATACACTCTTATCTGTAATTATGCTTTTGATATTTTACAAAAAAATGTCAACTTCTTCTTTCGCCATCAACAGCCCTCTTTCCACTTATTTTACGGATTTTTTTTCCAGAAAGCTTATCTGATTTCTGCCCTTGTATTTACCGAGGTCTTTTATCTCCTGGCAGAATTCGTAGCAAGAACCGGAAGCCTCACCTGCCATCGATCCGTGGTGCGTCTACGCGGGTTGATTCTTCTTGATTTTGTACTAATTACCCTTTCAACGTTTTTATACTTACTTCGTTTACCTTGTGTGTCTCCTCTGTTGTCTCCTCTGTTGATACGAACTTTGATTGCTCTTTAACCACCGTGTTGACTTTCTACGCTGCGCGCCAAATCCAACACTAGATTAGTTTTTGTAAAATTTACTAATTTGTTTGCTTTTTGAACCTTTAAAGTTCGTTCAAAATTATTCTATACTTCCTTTAGCCTATTTAGGAAATATTGAATGATTTGAACCTTCCAAACGTAGTATTTATAGTCTTTCCTATCACCCGGAGCCTTCGATCTCGGGCGAACATTTAACGTGGGTCTCTAGCACCAATTAGTGCACTGCCGCCACTTTTTGATTACTTAGTGTTTTCTTCATGCAGCTATGTACTTTCCCAATTTCAATTGGCATAATTTCATTTTTTCAATTTGAGTCAATTTGCAAGGCCATTTCAACTGAAAAATACTTCCGAGTTAAAATTGCTTGTCAATTAACTCGCAGGCCCAATTTTACAACCGGTAGGTCACTAAATACTTCGTTTGCTCACAATTTCGGGAGCCAGAAGAGTAGAATTTCGACCTTGGTGTCCAAAATGGACACCAGAGGGTGTCGTCCTTAATTTTTAATATTTTTCGAGATTTTCTTTTATTTTTATTTCCTACCCTTCTACAGCGCGAATTTCATGTTGAATTAATTTAAAAATTTCCACCAGAATTACCTAAATTATTCCTTTCATAGTTACAAACATTTTATAATATACATAAATTACGGATGCTTATATACAAAAAGAGTGCACGATGGGTACACGATGGTATGGCACTTTCTCGATTTTGTAGAAATGGTTTCCAAAGTTATTTCTTCGCTTTTCTCCGATCTTTTCGCGTTTGTAGCTGCATCTAACTGCTTGACTTCACTTGGCTTTTGAATTAGAAATAAAACAACAAACTATTATATAAGCGCAAACGGGTTCTTAAATTGGCGTGCAAAATTAGGGTTAGCGTAGTTTGGCGTGTGTCAGATTCTAATTTTTGACATTTTCCAAAATGTAATAATAAACGGGTTGATACGTTGGCTAGCCCTAGATTGTGTGTGTCAGTTTCTAATTGCGAGCTACTTAATATTGTTAGAATTACTTTATCGTAAAAATAATTGATCATATTGTTGTACAAGAGTTAAAATAAATATGTAACTGAGCTCTTATCTTTCGCCACTTATGTCTGTGCTAGTCCAGTCTTGGATGTCCTCCCGGATACGGCTCCAATGAAATTATACTCACGAAATAAACATATATAAACTCACGAAATAAACATATTCATTAATGTAGAATACATTTTTTTCGCACATAAGTATATGTTTAAAATTCGAAAACAGTTATCGCGGCTAGAGGTGTTCACCTATAGAGGTAAGGATTAATCTGACAATCTGATATTAGTCAGAATTGACGAAACACTGCCTAGTTGTGAAGATTAAAATTTCAGAACATGGGACTAAACAAAACAATGGATTTTAACCAGTATGTACCACACCGATTTAAAGGTATGTCTCTTTTTAAAATATCTCGTTTACCTATAAATGCCATTTTGTCACCCGTAAATGGATTTTCTTAATTAAAAAAAACTTTAGCTTGACATTTTTGATCTGTACCGCATTCATGAAAAATAATCACTTTTAGCAATGTTAAGTAGTTAAATATTCTGGAAACTGTATTTGTTCTATATTTCCTTTCTCTTCGAGAAAAATTACACGTCTTCTCCATTTCAGCACCTGGCTCCAGATGCCGCAATATTTTTTAATGAAATTTTTAGCGTTAGATCGGTACAGGTTTATTCTTTCAATACATCTATTTAGTTTTTTGCGATTAGTCTTCTAGCGACGTCGCATTTGTGGGAAATGTAATTGACTTGCACAGCATGACGTGATTGTCTGTAATTATCTAGTTAACCAAGTCACTTACGTTAGCTTAAATTTTGTTAGGAATTAAATCATGCATCTACCGATCGTATAAAAATCAAAAAATAAATGTATCTCTCCTAGAACAGATTTTACGAAGTGTTCAGAGCGAGAAATTACATCGCTATTACATTTTCTACGAATGGGACGCTTCTAGAAACTAATCTCCAAATGAAATAGATATGTGGAAAGACGGAACACTTAGCTATATAACGCTAAAAATTTGATTACAAATGCTGTGCGTTTTCGAGATAAATGCGACCAGGTCGTACCACCAGGAGAGTGAGAAATTCAAAGCTGATAAAATTTATTATCTTTTTCATGAATTCGGTAAACAACCACAATTCTAAGGTACAGTTTTTTTTAACTCAGATAGTGCAATTACGACTTAAATATGGCATTCACTTTGGAAACGCTTAGTTTGGACGGTACTGTAATAAAAAAAATACTGATATTTTTAAACGAGATCGGCAATGAGTTAATCTTTAAGCTGGCAAAATTTCAAATGATACAATGTATGGTTTTCGAGAAAACGCGAAAATTCGATCTTCAACTGAGGCAGGTGTGGTATCCATTTAAAAACAAAAAAATGGTATATATTGGTTAAATCATACAGAAAACAATATTTCACTAAATCTTTAACTGTTACTGCCCATAATTTTCATCAATTAAATTGAAAACATCCGGTGTGTTTCTACTGACATGTCCTCTTTCATTTCATTCGAAATATTCTTCAAAAGAAAGTCTTTTTACTTGTTCCGAAACTTCAAATAGCGGTAGTCTTTATATCAGGCCGAAGAAACATATCCCAAATCAAGGACACGAACCCGATTACTTTTTCCTTTCAAAACTGTCATTGCATTTCAGAATGTCCAAAATTAGGGGTGTGTCCATCGTGTCGAATCGCTTTAAATTTTCCAATATGTAAAATATACGGGTTGTTAAATTGGCGCAAAATTGGCGTGCGTAAGATTCTAATTACGCGAAAATAGAGCGATGCGATTCGACACGATGGATAACATCCCAAAATTACACATTAACCGACAAAAACCCCTATTGTGAAATTTTAAATTACCATAACTTGAGAAGAATCTATTGCACGCACTTTTCGTAATGTAAAACTTTGATCGTGAAGGCAAACCCTATAACATATCAAATTTTAAAGGTATTTGATAGATTTTCCCATAGACCCGTTATTTGGGGAGGAAGTTAAGTCAAAAATGTGATTTCGTAAATTATGTTGGATTGCCTCGAAAGTGGGCTTATTCTACGCGTCATGACTCATGCTTCAATTCTTCTCAAAGTAACCACCCCGAATTCTTAACACGTGACCCTGTTTTAGGCCAACAAATGGGCCAAAAAGGGTACAAATTTTCAAGAAGTGAAAAAATCACGAATTTTTCACGTTTCGATTTTATTATGATTAAGATCGCAAAGTATGTTCACTAAAAATTCGACTCGAAACATCTGGGTTAAAACTATATTTCAGGACGGTCAAATTCAACTATATTCGACTCATTTTTGTCTTTAGAGGGTGTTAACTGTATGAAGGAGTATAATTTAGGACATTCTGAAAACAGATTCGTAACCGCAAGGAAAAACTCTATCAGACGACAGAGCGTGTCCTTGGTTTGGTATATATATTTTCCAGATGTTTTGCGCAGATAAAAAATAATATCTCTAGTAACAACAGTGTACTAGAATGTGGTTCGAGCCCTATGGTCACCATTTAATAAGTATTAAAAGTTAGGGGTTAGAAATTGTATTTAGGGTGACTTGATCGGCATTCTCGGAAAGCTCGACATTTTTTCAAAGTTGGTCAAATAGAGGTACACACAAAAATTGAAAATCTGATAGGAGTAACTATAAAAAATATATCAAAAATTTTTCTACACGTAGTAGTTCCGGTTCATGGAGTATCCATAGATCAGTTGGAGCGGAGAAGGCGTCACCATCCACAAAAAATGCAGTCTTTAACCGTCACGATACAAAATTATTTATTGGCCACGATACAATCTGGCGCAAACGCGCCAGTTCCCATAACTAGA